>JBBMEG010000002.1:6187524-6276047 GCA_037832605.1 Cyclanthera cordifolia
CTCCAAACATAATTAAATCATTGCCCACTATTGAATTTATTTTTCGTAAATATACATGTTTATTTTATTTATTTATTTATTTTTTTTTTAATCATTCTTTCTACCAAAACATAATTAATCATTTTCTTCATAATCATTCTCTTTATCATAAATACATAAACCTTAAACCCTCTAATTCTCATTTCTCTCCTAATTATTCTTATTTCCTTTGTCTCATGCATTTAAACTATATTTAAGATTATTCTTCTGGTTTTGATTTTTTTTAAAATTTTACTTTGTCGTTCTCTTTCAACATTGCCATCTATTTTTTTATTATTATTTTTAATTTACATGTTCTAGACTAGAGTTCACGGCTAGTTTTTTAGATTAGTCTTTTGGTTTTGATTTTTTTTTTTTGAAATTTTTTATTATAACATTGAAGGTGGGAACTCGAACAATCGATCGAGTGGAATGGAAGTTAGTGCATTTTTAAGGCTAGTTGAGCTGTGCTCATTTTAGCTGAAAATCTTAAACTTATTCCGTAAGTAATGACATTTTTCAATTTGGTGAATGTTATAATTTTGTTATAAAGCATGAGAGGGTTGGAACTATTCCTCTAAATAAAATTCATCTGTGTTCTTAAAGAAATAAAACAGCCTTTGTAAAAAAACAAAAGCTTAATTCAACTAACATAATGACAAATGGAAAGAGTTCGAAACTCTTCCAGCTCCAGACATTGATTTCATACCTTCGTGAAAAATTACATTCATTTGTTTTTGGTTTTAACGAGACAGATTAAGACAATATAAAGAGAAGCTATAATCTGCAACCAAATTATAAACGAATTATAATAAGGGAGATATTTCAAGTTCAGCAATTCGGAACCCCCGAAAACCTGGATGTCCTAAACAAACTGAAGATCATACCTGTGTCATTGCCAAAATAGTACACACGTGGCCCTTCATTGTTCTTTCACAACTGATGCATTTTTTCCGATTCCGATTGGTCAGCACGATGCTTAAGAGCTCCTAATCCGATTGGTCAGCACAATGCTTAAGAGCTCCTAATCCGATTGGTCAGCACGATGCTTAAGAGCTCCTAATCTGATGACATATTGTATACAAGTTTGTGTTCTTACAATCACCATGTCTGAAATCTTCGTCTACTTAGACATTGCCATTGTTTGATCACTTTTCATATTCCTGATAAACCTCCACCATTCAAAGTTTATATAAGGAGAGGAAAAATATAGAGTGAGGTGGTATGTGGGACCCGGGCATTTTTAGAATGGCGTGCGTGTGGAATTTTTGTACGGGTGGGGCCATTTGTGGGTAGAGAGAAAATACCTAGAGGAGGGGTATTTAAGCATTCTTTGCTTTTTTTTTTTATGGGTATTCTGTTTATTTTCTGCAAAACTGTGTAAATTCTCGACTGAGAATTAGGGGAAGAGGCCGATTCGGTTGATTCCAGCTCTGAAATACATAAATAAATTGTTGATTCTTAACAATTCCTCACATTCTTCAATCTCACAATGTTAGAACTTAGGGTGGTAGAATTGCTGTTGCTCTTTGTCCTGGACAACATAGCCTGTTTTGAGAAAAGTAAATATGAGGACTCAAATGTCATACAAATCTCATATATTGAGTTCAAGAAGGAAAATGAGACTGAAGAAACTTATACTGAACGGAATGTGTTTTGTTCGGTTACCTTTTTTGAAGATCTAAATGCATACGGCAGCTTCCCGGCCACATCCATGCCTTTCATGCTCCATGTTTTGGCATATGGCTGTCTTCACATTTCCAATCCAGTCAACTACGAAAGATTGAAAGTCCTCAGACTATTTGTAAGATACATGAATAGATATTAGAGTCGACATGTGTGGCAGAGAATTCTTAGATAATTAGCCAGTACATAGCAGTCGCCAGAGGATGGCAGGACCAGAAATCATGTTTTAACAATTCCATCGCTTATCGAGAAGATCCCGATATGCACTCAAAAAGCTTCTGGGCTTCTAGCTATAGCAAACCTTGACAAAGAAGTAAAATGGTTAAACTTATGACCATTCTCATATTCCTCCCAATTGTTCATGTAGTATTGCACTATATACTAACAATTCAAAACTTTTGTCTTGCTTGAAGGCTTAAATTTTGTAAAAGAAAGAATTACCTGTTCACAACTGCTAAACACATTGTCACATTTCACCAAACAAGAGATCAAACTTGTCAATTTATCAATTAAATACAAACTTGGACGAACAGGAATCAAATATAAACAAATACATCATTTATTATTATGTATAGTATCCGAGGGTTATTAATTTCCACATAATTGGAAAAAACCTACATCTTTCTCAAGTTATCCAGCCTAGCCTGTAAATCACTGTCAATTCCAGAATCTACGGTTTCTGCTTGGGCAACTCTATTATTTTCAGTTGACACTGACACAGAAGCTGAGGGTGCATTCACAAGCTGCATGTGAAAGATATAATAAACAATCAAAATTGTGTTCAAATGACCTTCTTCTAGGATAGTATACATTCATTATGAAAAAAATGTGTGCATGGAAGCTCATTTACCTCTGAGTTGATGTCAATTCCAATCTCATCAAGCACCTGACTTACAAGCTCATCTGTCTCCTCCTCTTCTTCATCTCCTTCCAAAGCATCATCAAGAGCGTCTGCCATTATTTCAGATGTCATTTCCATTTTCTCATTCTGCCTCTCAAACTCTTGCATTATCTTCTGTAATGCCGGCAAGTTCATCTGCCTATTCATCTGCCCCATTGCCTTGGTTACACCTTTCATGGCTTCTCCCATGGCTTGAGTTGATTTCAGCGTCTGCAGAATCAAACAATTGGAGCTAAATTGGAATAATCATGAGTACAGAAAGTATATGAGCCACTTGATTAAAAGAATGTTATTATCTTTATCTTTATGGCCTCTAAAAGTAAGAGTTCATTTGAGGATACGTTTATAAACAAAAGAATTCAATTTCCAAAACCAAATAACAGAGTATCCTTGCATATATATAAAAGAAAAATGAACACTTGTTTATTGTTGAAAGCTCCTCTTACAGTAACGAGCAATTTTCTTCAAATCGAAAACAAATTAATATTGCCTCTTTTTCTATTGATATAGCCATATGCTCATAAATATTAAATAATGGAAAATATTCATGCTATCGCAATCAACAGTGAATCCCAAGTTTAATAAATTTACATAAACGAAATTGATAAGTAAAATAGGGTGACAAAGGCAGAATAAAAACAACCTTCGAGATAAAGTTTCTGAAATAAAAAAGAACTAAAAAGATAGTTTTACCATATTTCTTATTTAAAAATTATTGGAGAAACAAATCCTTAAAAAACAGGTAAAAATTAATGAATCAAATCTACATTCTACAAAGTGACTCAATCAACTACTTCAATTTCCAATTAGCGCATCAACTTGAAGCAAGAAAATATAATTCCTTCAAAATCCCAATTTAGTTTTAATATTCATTTCCCAACCTGAAAATTAGATGATGCAAGCGAAGTTAAACTAATTCTGAAGGACTTAATTATTTGTTCTTAATGATATGGGGTTCTTAAGGAAATGGGAAGAGAGTGAACTTGAAAAATATTATCCGGGTAGAAATCTGTACGGCTTGTAAAATGTTTCTTCTCTTGTCACATACATAAGAGCATCTCATTGAAAATTTGATCGACAGAATGAATCAATGATGAAGCTTAGAGAGACCAAGATAGTTATAACCTTAAACTACTATTTTAGATTTTTTTTTTTTTGAAACACAGAAATCGGAGCTTGGCTTCACTATATCAGGGATATCCACGTCTGTCCCTAAGCCAGACACTAGGAGACATCGAAGGAATGAAAACAAAGGAGGTGTCAACAAACTACTATTTTAGAATTATAGAGCACATCTAAAAGGAAGAATTACACCTGAGTCCTAGCACATCAAATCAATAATTATAAGCCAAAATTGTGTCCAAATAGTTCTCAGCAATATTTGTATTCGCTCTGACGAAAAATGAAAGATGAGAGGCAAGTAACTTCGGAATAAGGTGTACATAGAATACCTGAATTCTCAAGGCCACGCCCTGGAGCTGTGATTTTAGTTTATAAAATTTTTCAATCTGATGTCGCGTCCTGATAAGATCTTTGGCCATTATTTTAACAGCTCCCTACAACATACAAAAGGAATCAAGTAAACGAAATAAACGAAGACTAGACATGGAATCAGATGTATAAGCACACTTGCATCCTATATCGCTAAAGAAGCGCAGCACTGAAGATGTCACAAAGTCAAAGAACAAGTTCAAAATTACTTAACTCACCATCTGTCCTTGTTTAGCATTTTTCTTTATCTCGACTATCAACTTCTTTTCCTGAGACTGTAAGCCTTGTCTTTCCCGTTCTATTTCTCTAATGGACTTATCAAGCATCCTCTTGTTTTCTCGCAGAAGCTCTGCGCCAAAAACCTAAACAGATTACAATCTCGAGCCTTCTATAAATTACGACGAATAGGAAAGTTTTGAACCCTCGACCATGTATTGCAATTATTGTCGATGAATTCATCCACATCAAATTGACGTTTACAGGAATGAATTTCAGACATATAAATTCACACAAGAAAAGAAATCATGCTACCACAAGAAAAAAGCTGCGGAATACACATGAGGCGAGAACGACAAACTTCATCCGTATCAAATTAACATTTATAACTCAGAGTTAGAAATTCACCCTAAGAATCCTAACATTAAGAACAAAGCTCCGTAATATGTATAACTAGAGAAGGTAAGAGCGTTAAGAACCTGCGGGAGTTTTCCGGCTGCCAAAGAGGAAGCTCATACTTGATTGTCGATTGATGAAACAAAAGATGTGTGAAATTTCCGATTCCGATAAGCTAGTTCCTTCTTCCCTTCACCTTCCCGCTAGTCTGCAACTCTCACGCTGTTCCATTCTCCGTTAAAAAATTCGCTGGCACGGTAGGCTCTCGCCGGGGAGAAGCCAACTTTTGTTCTGGTTGATCGATACGTAAAGCTTGGTTTTGGACTTGTACCGTTAGCGGAAGGGCCGAATCTAATATTGGGCCGTTGTGATTACTGGGCCTCCAGTGACTGGACCGAATTTGGGCCGTAGAGAGATGAAAATTATTAACCATGATTGTTTAATTATACGGGCTTTGAATACAAAGCCCACTCACGCAAAGAGCTGGCCATGTTCCTCCAAAATACAAAGGTGAGCTATAAATTTTAGCATATCCATATTCAACCTAATTTTTTTTTTTTTTTTTTTAAATAAAGTATGTGTACATTCAACTCAATTTTAATCTGCGGCAAACAATAGCATGAGTCAATTATTGTGGGAGGTTATAAATTCAAATACCTTAGTGTGAAGCTAAAAATAATCAACGAGGTGATTGGCTTCTTCTAACGTAAAGTGTTTGAAACATGAATGTCGATGTGTCTTGAAGACATTTCTTTCTCTTTTGATGATATAGTTAAAGATCCAATTGTCAAATTAGAGTTCGTGACACATTGATTTCATTGTTTGACATTATCAAAGTTCAACACGAGTGAATTTTGATTGTATGAATATACAAAATTAAAAAAAAAAAAAAAATCAAAATCAAATTTTAATAGATGAAATAATTGATGGATCTTTTAATAATGATTTGATTTGATAAATCCCATTCATTAAGGGAAATAGGAAAAGAAAATAAATTGAATTTACTCGACATTGTCATTTGCCTAATTTTCGTTTCAATCAAACGGGGCCATCTTTTTGGAAGAGCCACATTTTTTTTATTTATAATTATTGTTATTATTATTATTATTATTATTATTATTATTATTATTATTATTATTATTATTATTTTGAGAATAAGCAAGAGCCACTAATTGAAATTGGCTAAAGCATATCTTTTTAATCTCACTTCTTCACTCTCATAATGGTGTTGTTTTTTGTTGTTTTCGAAAATGTTCAAATCAATTTGTCAATTCTTCTTTTCTTTTCTTTCCTTTTTGGAATTTCAATTGCACTGAATTTATGTGTTTATTTCTTCTATTTTATAAATCATATTTCCTTTATATAATATCTTCTATTTTTTTTATTTTTTTTTTAAATTCTCATCCTTTTGATTAGTATTTTCTTTGGTTAAATGTACAACTCCATTCAAAATAATGTCATTATTATTATTTTTAAATTTTACGTTTAATTTTTTAGTTCGTGCTCGATCAGTTCTTCCAATCTTAAATCTATGAAGATCAACTCGCATGGTTATGTTGATCTTCTTGTAATTTTCTTACTCTTTAGTTTTTCTATTTGTGGTTGATTTTTGTGGGATAGATCGAAATCAATTTACTTTTAGAATTATTTTGTATTTTCTTGTCATTTAAGAGTGGTTTTGTATGTCTTTCTATTATTAATGAAGGGATTTTGATTTAAAAAAAGAAAACTATTATTAACTTTAAAAAAATGACTTCAAACAATTAGAAGTTTAAATCAATTTATGAACACGACTTAAGTAGATAAGAAATTAATTCCTCAAAAAATTGATCATCTCTCACACTTGGAAAAAGTTTATTTGAAGATTGTTTAAATTTCTAACATAAAAAATCCACAAACTCAATCAAATATATATATAAATTTTCCAATAAATTTATTTGAATATTTTTATAAACATATATTTTGACTTTATAACACGTAAATGCAAAGGATATTGTAGAAACTTTATAACACTTAAATGCGAAGGATATTATTATAAAAAATTGTTACATAATAATCGATCATAATAGATTATGGTTATAACCTTTTACATTTTTCACACCATTTGGACTACTAAACTATCCATAATAGTTTTTTTTTTTTTTTTTTTTTTTTTTTAAAATATAAAAAGTAAACACTTCCACTAAGTCGAAACAATTGGCTCATTCGAACAAGCATTTAAGTCCTTTAAATAAATTGCTGCAACACGTGAGGGAACTTCTTCAATCCAGCATAATCTCTCAACGTCAACATTTAAAGCCTCCCTAGCCAATTCATGAGCAAGACGATTGCCTAGACGATTGCATCAACTAAGATTTAACTAATTAACTAAAATTTATATATATATATATATATATATATATATATATATTCATATTTTAAATTATGTATCTACAAGGGTTATATTTTTATATCAAGTTATTAAAAAAAAAATACTATTTTTATCTTTCACATCATTGTTTGACTAAATTTGTGGAATGGGTCTAAATTATGACCAAAAACTTGTTTGAAAAACAAACCACACCATGTTCAAAGAACAAAACCAGTGTTCAGTCAATATCAATTTTAGGCATGGTTCAAATGTAAGCAACAATGTGCATTTTTTGTCTCCTCTTTCAATTTGTATATTATTATTAAAAAGAATATCATTCATTTACCAAATGAATATCTCATACTATTTGATTGAAACTTTATGTTTAGCTTTAACATATTTTAGAGAATAATTATGTTTTTTTCCACACATGGTTTTCATTTCTTAGCCATAGCCTCATTTTCTTTTCTTTTTTCTTTTTTTTTTAAATAATTGATATACTGATCAACTCTATGCCAACTTTTGTCTATGAACAAGTCACTTTCTCTATGATTTTCAATGCTCAACATGTTTTAGTGATCAGTTATTAAAGTTCTCGTAACGATTCATGCATCGAAAAAACAACCCATTCTTATAATCATTTTGTTTTTTTTTAATTGAAATCAACCACTACTTCTCTAACTTATTAATAAAAAAATTTTAATTTTCAAATATTTGTTTTAGTTCATGAATTCATTCACGTGTTTTTTTAAGAGAAGATAAAGTTATATATATAGAGAGAGAATGTGAATCAATTTAAGTTTAAAGTTAAAAAGATTAAAAATTAAAACGCTAGTACTTGATAATTTTAAGTACTTGATATGCAAGTTCTATAAATCACAAAAAATGTTTTAAAATGCTTGATGACTATTTTGATTCTTTTAATGGTTTTTGAAAAAACTTTATTTATTTATTTTTTATTTATTGTTTTGAGATTAAAACTATTGAAAGTGAGGATTAATTGGAGCGGTGATCTGAGCATAACTCTCGAGTCCAAGTTTTTAACCAATTGCGTCACTTTTTTAGTGACCGGTGATCTGATAGTTAACTCCCAATAAAACACATTTTTAATTCATATTTTATGGTACAATTTTCCTACTTTTATATTTCCCTTCTTTTGAAATTTTAACTTAAAGTCAAGAATAAAATAATAATTCAATGGATATATTAAAATCTAAAATTAGTCTATTTCCTAATTTTAGTAAATATTATCTACTAAAATTAGCAATTATGTTTTTTAATTATTAAAATTTATTCATTATTGTTTGATGCATGTAAATTAATTTATTCTTTCATGCTGGTAAATTTTATATAGTGAGTAATTTTATGATATTTTGTGTGACAATGGAACCTTATTAAATTAGTGTTTAGTGGACAAGAAAGAGAATAAAAGAATTATACTAAATTAAATTTATTATAAATTAAACTTTTATTAATAAAATTAGTTATAATAAATAATAAATATAGTTTTTATTATATAAACAAAATTGTCCATGATTGTTCCATGCCTATAAATTAAATTATTCTTTCATGCTAATAGATTGTATATAATAAGTAATTTTATGCGTGAAGTGATATAAAAACTAAACAAGTTTAATTATTTAAAGTAATAGCATTCACATATAAATTTGCATTTAAATTTCATTACCAACTAACAAAAATTCAATTGTAACTTGTTTTTTTAGTATAAATTATGGGAGGAAGACCATAAGTCCTGAACTGGTGTTGAATTGAAATAACACCGAACAATGAAATTACTGTGCTACGAATTATTCAATAAATCAATTGTAGCAAGTAAATTTAAATACATAGTAATATTTTTATTTAAAATTTTTAAAAATGTATATATGGTAAAAAAAAAAATTTGAATGTATGAAATTACAATTTCTAATAAGAAAAAATTAAATGTAATTTAAATGAATTGTTGATACATGTATAATAAAGTAGTTGTATGTAATATTTATCTAATTTAAGAGGAATTTAGATATATATATATATTTAAATGAATAAATGAATGCATTACATTCCAATAATTCTTCTTTCTATAAAATTAAAAATAAAAGGTGCGAACTTTAGTTATTTAGTTATAGTTGAAGAAAAACGATAAATCTTCTCGGGATCATAAAAAAAAAAGAAAGAAAGAAATTGGAGGGAAAAATTTTATCCTTTTTCTCTTCGCACCCACATTACCGTTTTTCAAAAAGCTGCTCTGTCGCCATCCTCTTTCACTAATTGCACCCATAATTTCACTTTGCCCATTCAGCCCACCTGAACGTGACAAGTCCCACTCAAACTTGGAGGATAGTTTCGTACTTGTATACACAGGGCGATCACAGGTGTCTGAATACAAGTGAACTGTTTCAGTGTTATTTTGTTTGCTGCGATGACATCATAAATTACTGATTTATTTTTTAGTAGAACATGTTTTAATAATAAAAATACTTCTATACTCCACTATTTTTTATAAAAAAAAAAAAAATTATTTTCAACTCACATTATTTTCATTATTTTATTTTCTCGATAATTACACTCTTTGTGAAAACACATGAATAATTATTTTTTATAATAATTTTTTTCACCATAAATACAAATAATCATTATTTCTCATTCTGGTATCGATTCTCATTTCTATCGAAATCATCCACGTTCCATTTCTCTCAAACTCATCCTAAGTTTTCTTTTAACCTATCACATAATTATATTTATATATAATTACTTTATTTTTCAATTTTAATATTACTTTTATAATTTTACTCTCCAAAATTCTTTATTGTATTTAGTCGAGTATTCATGAAGTAAAATTACAAATGATCATATTGATACAAATTCAAACAACAAAAAAGCATTCAAATTAAGATAACTTATTGTCAAAATACAACCATTAAAATATATTTATAATATAATTTTAATTTGGCTAAATTTTTATTCATAATAATTTTGTATGACAGGTCACATTTATTTATTTTAAATTTCAAACATTAAATTGACGAACTTTTTATTTATAATAAGCTATCGTTGAATTTAATTTTGATTATTATTAGTTCAAATTGATTTTATTTGCAAATTTTAAGATTTTAATACTGGAGAGAATTATTATTCAATTGATAATTATTACATATATCTAATTTTATTTATAAATTAGAAAACTTTAATATTGTTTAGATAAATTAGATATTCAAAACAAAATAATTCTAAATTTAATATAGTCATTGCATGAAATGACTCTACCGAGAGAGATCTAAATGAGGCCAAATTCTTAACAAAAAATCCACGTACGTCATATGACAGTAGGGTCATCGTCTACACAAATTTACATAATCGAAATGAATTATTAAATACAACTTTCTTATAAAATACGTATTCAAATTCGCTTATATTATAATTTCAGTTTTAATCATTCAAAATAATTCTTCAAATTTATCTCGCATATAATTACTTTGTGCAATTATTGTTTGGACATCATTTTAACTCCTAACCATAAATGAATCTTTCTTTTTGTGTGTGATTTTTAAAACTAATAAAAAAAACGATTTCTTGACCGTTGGATTCGAATTGTAAATTTGTGAAGATTTTGGTCCAGTCAATAATTTGTGATTGACATGAGTGGGTGGATCAGAGTACACGTGTGCATGCGCGACAGCGCTGGAACACGATGACCCTACCCGTCACGTGCGGACGGAGGAGAGAGAAAACTACTGTTAAAAAAAAAAAAAAAGTAGTAAAGAGAAAATTAAATCTCATTTTAAATTTAATATTTTCAAGTTAAAATATTATTTTAAGATTTTTTTAAAACCAAAACTATAAATTAATATCATGGTAAATTTTCAAACTAAAATTTTGAGAAAACACACATTTTAAATAAGTCTTGAATCCATGGTCGCTTGAAAACATATTATTTTAAGCTTAATCTCTCCGTAACAATTAAATTTGATATAATGAACTTTCAAATGATAAATTTTATGTCATAAACTTTCAAAATAAATTAAAATGAGTTTTTTTGATTTTATTCTTTAATATTAGAAATGTTGGTGGATAGGCATTTTTAGGAAAATAATTATATAGTTAATCATACGTTAAAGTATATTAGCATATTTATTTTTTGTTTTTAATTTAATTAATAATATTTTTTAATAGTACATATTATACTCCTCTTATTCCTCAAGTTTCCATTTGAGCTTTATCTTTCACTATAAACTTCGCCGCCGCAACCGTTTATGGCATCATCATGTCCACCGCTCATTCGTTGCCAGTCATCAAGAATCCCTAAATACAGTCAGACCAAGACAATCAAAACCGTCCGAGAAAATGTATGATCCACGGTGTGATCTGCGCACATTGCATTTGTTGGCTACTTCTATCAAAAATTCTAATATCGAATCAGGAATTCTAAGTTCTAGGAACGTGGAAGATGTAAAAATAATATGTAGTTATAATAAAATAATATTATAATACACGTGACATAATTAATACTGATATTGTATTATAATATTTTTAGCTTAAATAGTCTGTTTTAATACAGAAGGCACCTTAAGTTATATAGATGTAGAAGATGAAAAAAAAAAAATGCATTTATAAAATGTGATAAAGTTCGCGATCAAAACTGACCGAATTAAAGACATTCAATTCATTTTCAAGTATATGTTAGCTGTTAATAAAAAAAGTTCATATTAACTAATTTTAGTACTTTTCATATAACTACTTAGATTTCTTTAAATGTGTTTCTGAAAATTATTAATAATTTCATTAATAAAAAATTTAATTTTTAAAGTTTCAACAAAAAATTGTAATCGAAATATGTTTATAATTAAAAAGAAAAAAAAAAGAATCCTAAGAGTGGCTTTAAAATAGTGATATATGAATGAAGCAATGAATTTTGGAGGGAAAAGAAGATGGAAAAGATAAGAACAGAAAGAATGCAAGGAAATTGTAGACTGTCACATTAAACTATGATGAAATTGAGGGTGTGATTAATTAAGTGGATATAACTCATTCTAAAAAGAATTAATTTGTGATATGATTAGGGTAGATATATACAAAAATAATTAAATGCTCAAGTACTACACGACAAAATTTGAACCAACCAACCACATTAAAACTCCCTCTAATTTAGAATTATAACTCATCACCCTGTTGTAATTTAGATTTTAACTCTCTTTTTGTGCATGTTGTAATCTAGATTCTAAAATCTTTGTTAATTTTAGAATAAACATTCATACAAGTGAAGAATTTTGAAGTGTGTTAGCCACTCATTTTTGTAAACAATCGATTGAGTTATTAATAATTCAGTTGATACTTATCTTATATTTTATCATACTCGATCGTTTATATAAATATGTGTAATTATTTATCTAAGTTGTTTAATTTTTTTAATATTATAATAAATATTCACAAAGAATAACTATTTTATTTATAATGTTTAACAATTTATATTAAACAAAATGCATATATATAACATAAGTTGCTCAATGAATTTGGCCCCCTAAAATAATTGGTAGTTCTCATTCGATCTTTGCGACGTTGTTAATTTATTTCTTGTATCAACTAACTACGTAGCAATTAATTAATTTTTTTTTACATGTTTTATTGACAACAAAATATTATAAGATTGAAATGTTTAGCTCGAAAATATTCGAAGAGAACGTATCGTTCACACGAATAAAAAATATTCAGCCCCTAAAATATAAAATCTAGATCCACCCGACACATATAAGTACAAGAACAAAAAAGGAAACATTTTAACCTAAATTCACCCAATAAAAATAAAAATAAATAAATAAACAAGCAATATTCATTAACAAATTCCAATCCAAATTGTTTTAATGGAATTGATAATTGAAGAGAGAGTATATATGAAAATGAATTAATAAAAAGAGAAGACAAATATGACAACCAAAGAGACACCACAAAGGGAGAGGCCCCCTAGGCAGCAACCTCCTCCTTCCTTTCCATCTTCCAAATAATTTGGCCAAAACAAAAGGGATTTAAAAAAAAACACAAGATTAATGCACTAGAAAAACATATAATTGACAAAACATTTTTATTTCATTGGGATTGGACAAGTTTTTTTTTTTTTTTTTTTTTTTTTAATGTAGGTCAACATAAATGGACAATAATATAATGGGAATGGAATTAAATGGAAAAATAGGGCATTATTTAAGAGGATAATTTTGTAGTGAGAAATGCCATAAAATTGCTTTTGGATATGGTATGTATGTGCCAATGGCTTGTGCATGGTTGTTGAGTAACATGCATTGGACAACTATTTAAACTTTGGATAATTATTATTGTTATTCCACATAACATGTTTTGTAATAGTTCTCTTTGTGTTTTTTTTGGAAAGCACTAGGAGGTTTTTGTGGCGTAGATGCCGCGATAACATGACTTTTGCGGTCCTACTATATTGCATAAGTTTCACCTAATAATTTTGAGACATTTATTGTATGTACATATCACCGTGATCGTACATTTTGTTAGTATGACCTTGTATTTGTTCGAAATGAAAAGATGTTAATCAATATATATAAATTTGAATAAAGTTTTGTTTTGTCAATCATCTATTATTAAAGATTTTTTTTACTTGTCATGATTAAAAGAAAAAAAAAACTCACTCAAAATTACCATTAAAAAAAAAAAAAAGCTATGATCATTATATGAAAAATGTAATTGCATTTTTTTTTTGTTAGAATATGTTTAATTGCAGAACAAATTCTTTCTTAATTACTTTGCAGTGATCATTAAGTTCTTTTTTTTTTTTAAATTAAAGTGCTTATAGTATTATTATTTAAAAAATATATAAATTTTGCATAAAATTAAATTAGTCAAGAAACACTTTGTAAATGCACCATGGAGAGTGTAAAATGCATTAGAGAAATTAAAATATGTTTTATATATCTAATTAAAATCAACTCTTTATTATTATTATTATTATTTTTTTACAATATTTTGTTAGATAAGTTAAAAATATGAAAAAAATAGTTGAAGAAAAGTTTAAAACTCTACTCTAAACACATTTCACACTATTACATAAACAAAATCTAAATATTATAGAAAGAAAACACAAACACAAAAAGATTCACATTGTTTTTTTTATATATATTTTTTTATTTTAGTCAATTTAATTTATCTATTATAAAATATGATCTACATTTTTGATTTTGTACTTTAACTTAATAGTGGGTGAATTATATATTATTAATGAGTGATATCAAAGATTATAATAAATATTGTGAACTAATGGTAACATATTGATGTGATGGAATAAGATATCGATATTGAGTATAAATTTGATTAGAAATGAATGGGCGTAAAAGATTATGTTAAATTTATAACTCAAATGCCAGAGCTATAAAATATATATGGAGGACCCATATAAAATCAATCCCCCAAATCTATATGAGATACACAACCAAATTCATTTCAAGCCTATGAAACTTTTGACTCTAGGGGTAGTAGTAGGTTTTCTTTTCATTTTCATATCTATTTTTTTTTTTTTTTTTTCAATCACATAATTTTTTTTTTCTCTAAAGATTGCTTTATAATCAGCAAAAATCAAACTGCTATGACTTAAACTTTCCTACCTTTGATTTTTAAGGTTTGTGCTAATTCTTGATTTTCTCATGGTTCCTTTGTATTAATTCTATGTTACTATTTTTTTTTTTAATATTCATTTGTAGAAAATGTAGTGAAATGAGTTATATATTTTCTTTTTGAGCTTTAAAATTATATTTTAGGATAAAATATTTTTATGATCTAGAAAGTTTAAAAGTTTAATTTTAGTTGACGAAGTTTTAAATTTTATTTCATTTCGGTCTCTGAATTTTCAAAATTCTAATTTTAATTTTTACGATATCAAAAAAACATAAAATTGATCCTTATAACACAAATTTGAAGTAATATTAATCGTAATTGATTAAATAATATTAATAATTTTAATACAATCAAATATAAAACGTTAAGACATTTTTAAAAATTACAAACAAAGATGATAATTTTCTTTTTATAAGAACTAATTTTAAGATAAAAAAATGGAAAAAACGGAGCAAATCTCAAAGTTAAGAGATTACAAAATTTATGAAACTAAAATTAAACAAAACTCAAAATTAAGACACTAAAATTAGATATTTAAAAGTTTAAGAATAAAAATATAAAACTTTTGAGACCAAAATAATATTTTATCTTATTATCGTGCTCTAAGTTTGTTTCTGAAAGAATTTTCTTGTTGTAAGTAAATCAAAAACTATCTATTTGTGTACTCAAAAAAAAAAAAAAAAAAAAAAACTATCTATTTGTTGCTTTAAGCCTTTATCATGATTTGATCCAATGTGAAATCTGTTAATATGTAATACATTTGATCTTGACTCTTTTTCTAAGAGAATTTTTTTTTGGATATTATTAGTCATAATGGTGAAATGTAATTAATAATAGGATAAATTATAAATTTGGCAAAATTTAGTTTATTTCATTATAAAAAGTTGGAATTTAGTCTTTGTATTAAAAAAAAAAATATATATAAGAAATTAGTTTATTTGGTTGTAAAAATTAAATTTAATTTTTATGATTTGATAACATCTATAAATTATTTATATAGTTCATAATAAATGGAGAATTAAGTAGATATATGTAAGCAAGTTATTTTCTTTTTTTTTTTTTTTTTTTTGTCCAATCAATGACTTAGGCTATCATTATTGATACATGAATAACAAAGTTTAAAAATATTAGATTCTAATTTTGAAAAGCATAGAAACTACTCATATAAATTAGATTCTAATTTTTAGAAACTAATTATAACTTTGTTCAATTTATAAAACCATTTTATAATTATAAATACATTATACTTTTATTTTAGTTTTATCAACTAAAAAAATAAAAATAAAAATATAGTTTAGCGCATGTTTGATGTGGTGAGAATAGATGAAAACGAGAGGAAAGAGATCCCTCAAAAGTTACTTTCTCACTAAAATATTCTCACTTCATTTGTGTTTCCTTCGTTTCCTCCCAAGATTGGTGTAGTGAGAATAGATGGGAAGTTAAGATAAAATATTATTTTAGTACTTGAACTTTCACATTTATATATTTTAATACCTAAACTATCAAAAGTCCAAATAAATTCAGATTATATTAAAATTATTAACATCAAATAAATTTTGGTTTATATTGGTTTTAAATTTATTATATGAACAAATTTTAAATTTTTTTAAGTCTAGACACTAAAATTGATTGTTTGAAAATTCATAGACTAAATTATAACAAACCCTAAATTCATGAATTAAAATTAGATATTTGAAAAAACAAAAATAAAAATTCAATACAAAAAATATTATCCATTAAAAAATATTAATAATAAAGTAACTGATAGGGGCATAGTTGAGAATAATACAAAGAAATGAGTTGGGATTGGTTATATATAGGCCAATCCCATGTGGTTTTGTACCTCTCTTTCAAAAGGAGTTTTTGCAACTCCCAATAAAGTTGTGTGTCAAATACCTCTTCCCTCTTTGCTATGAACCAACCAAGTTCCTTCCTTCTATGCATTGTGGTCGTTGGTTGGGCCTTAGTTTTTATGTCTTTAAACCACTCTTATTCATTATACAATAATAAATAAATAACAAATAAATAAAGTATATTGTAAATGAATAACAACTAGGACGTTGAAATTTGAATTCTATATCTAGTGATTTTTTAAATTTTTATTGGTATAAGTAATAACTATTATTACAAAAGAGTTAATGAGAAGAAATTAAAATAATAAAATCATATATAACTAAACTATATTCAACATTAGGCTCACTGATAGAATAGATGCTAATGTTAGTGTCAGCTGAGTTATGCTCGCTTTAGCAAGTTAAAAGTTTTTTTTTTCTTATCTTAACATGCTAGTTGTAGCCAAAGAACTAGTGATGTATTAGCATTTAATGCTATTATTTTTTTCGAGTCTTCGGCCCATCCCAATGGAGACCTATTGAGTTATCATTCAATTAATTACTAATTTATTTTTACTTTTCCTTCTCTTCAGTTACCAAACATGCCCATGAATTTCTTGCTTCTTTTTTAAATGTAGATGTAAATTAATGTTTTTAGCCATTATTGTTTTGTATACCACAATGACAATTTGACAAGGCTAATTGCATTGTAGCCTTTATTCTAGTTGTATTACATACTTTAAAAAAAGATGCAACAAATTTGGAGAGAGGTACAAAAATTAGGTTAGGACAGGAATGATGTGGAAGTTTGAAAAAAATGCATGTTTCAATATACTTTAGGTGAAAGTGGGTAATTGAAATGGTAAATAATAAAGGAAAAAAAAAAAACAAAAAACAAACTCTTTGATTACAAGACACAACCAAAAATAGACATCAAATGTTTAACAGATCAAAGGTTGGATCTTGTTGTCCATAGCTTTGGAGACCACTGCATATTAAACCACACTTTTTTTTTTTTTTCTTACTTTCTCAAATATATCATTCATTTATAGTACTCCCAATTTTTCTTTCATATGAATTAAATAAATATAATTCATTTAACCCATCAAATTTGGGTAGCTATACTTTTGAGTTCACAAATGGTTAAAATGATTCATGTTTGTGTTAGATGTTTGTTTGTTTGGAAATAAAAGCAAATAATAGTGTATATATATATATAAGGCAACAATGATTCTCAATGCATGAAGACAGTGTTGTGTTAAAGCAAAACATGTCCCTACATTACAATGTCTAAAAGAACAAAAAAAAAAAAAAAAAAAAAAAAAAAAATCTCACTCTCTTGTTCATATGGGTAGAATATTTGTCTTTGCTTTCTAGTTTATCCTTTGTGTTCTTTAAGTTTTCTTTACTACATGACCAACACAAACATAATTCAAGTATAGTTAAATGCAATTCTCTATATAATGTCTTTTTTATGAATCAAATTGCTTTATAAAACAAAAATAGCAAAAAAAATAAATATCTATTTCAAATAGATTGGAGCAATAACTTAATAGTATTATTGTGTGTTCTTAGTTTCATCCTCCATTCCAAATTTGCGTAGAAATTAAAAAAAAAAAAAGAAAGAAAGTATATTTTGATAAAAATAAAAAAGAAAATGTCAATTATAGATTTTTTTTTTTTTAAATTTATGTAATATAGTTAAATATCTATCCCAACTAATATTATTTGAGAGACTAAATCTCGACTCTATATTATTAAACTAAGAAATTCATATGTTTTCAATTTTTAATTTGTTTTTAATTATGTAACTAAAATTGTGGAATATTGATCCAACCCTAACTTTGACCGAACTAACCAAAAAGTTGGTGGGGGCGTTTCATTGTTTGTTGTTAATCCAGTTCAAAACCAACGTCACTAATTCGATCATGAGAATCGGTATTTAGTAGTGTCCTCAACATAGAGTTTGTGATCCCCTTCTCACAATTTTTACTAAAAGAAAAAAAATTTGACCAAACTATAATACAAAAGAAAAACATTTTCCCATATCTCTACTTTTCTTTAAGAGCAACGGCCATAATTAAATGCAAATTCTCATAAAAGAAATAGATTGAAAGAAAATTAATCCAAACAGAAAATTGAAATGACATAATTTTTTAGTTATTGTTCATTAATTCCAAAAGGCTATTAAAAACTGTTCACCATTTTCTTTTTTTGTTTTAAGTTTTTTTAATTATACAAAATCAATCCATTGGCGATGGCCTGGTTGGTAGTGATGTGGGTTGTTTCGTACACGGGCAGTTCTTCACAATACCTTTCGATTCCGATCGATGAGAGATTATCCAATTCGAACAAATCAGAGCTTGAACAACTCATTGCATCTTCATCCTCTTCTTCATCTTCATCGTCTTCATCTTCTTCTTCTCTGTTTATGTACACGTCGCCATTGATCTTCTTTTGATAATTCTTCAACAGATCTTCCGAAGCTTCCTCTGTTCGGCAATGGTCGTTTCTCAGAACGTTGCGCAGAGTTGTTGCTGCCGCCATTAATCCAAGCTCGTCTTGAAGGCTTTTGTGACCGCAAGGTCGAGAATCTTCGTCTAGAATCACGCTCACAGGGCAGAATCTCACCGATCGCTTAGTGCTGCCATTGTTGTTGATGAGTTTCTCGCCGGAGGACGGGGTTTTGCTAAGGCAGGACCTTGAGAATGACGATGCGGAAGAACACGTCGATTCTTGTGCGGATTTTGATTTTCTCATACAGGCGTCGGTTTGTTTGGCGGAATTTGTGAATTTCTGTTTCTTTGGACTTCCGCCATTGAAGATCGAGTTCAGGAAGGTCGCGAGGCGACCGCCTGGAGAAATCGGCTGCTTCACTTTCTTCAAATCGCCGTAGATTTTAAGTGCTTTCGATTTCGTCTTCACGAAGCTGTTTTCGTGCTTTGGCTTCGGATTAGGGTTAGAAACTTTGATTTCATCGCCATGGCCGTCGAATCGAGCTTTCTCCGTCCTAATCGGCCTCGGCCTTTGGATTGATTCCGATTCGGACGAAGAAAATCCACCTCCAGAACTCGAATCCGAAGAACTCGAACTCGAATTCGTCAATTTCTTAAAAATGCGACGATCGCGATCGCAATCGCGATCACGAACATTCCTAGCCTTCCGATCGAAATCGGCCATGGAAGTTCTTCGAACAATGACCTTCTCGCTGACCTTCTTCTCCATCCACTTCTCAATCATACAAGCGCGGCGGAAATTCAGCCTATCGTGCTCATCCTCGTTAAAATCAATACTCTGCTTCTTCCCCATGTTCTCTCTGTACAAGATGTCCGGGTCGTCTTGGCCTTCGACGCCGTTGCTGTCGTCGATGGAGCGGTAAATGGCGTCAAGAAGAGAAGAAGAAAAGGACGGATTCTGCTTCCGGTGACGGCCGTGGCGATGTTCAGGTAGTTTCTGATCAAAAACGTCCATTGAGGAACGGTTAAATAGAAAAAGCTTGGAATGAAAACAATAATGGAGGACGGTGGGGGCTGTCTGGTTGAAATTAGAGCGTGCGAAAGCTGGGAGAGGAACTGGGTATGATTATAAAGGAGATAACCAGAGAGTGAAGAAGAGAATTAATGGCGGTTTTAGAGAGAGAAGAAATGATGAGAGGGGAAGCCCACGCTTGAGGAGAGAGAGAAATAGAGAGAGAGAGTATGAGAGGCTGTGCTTCACAAGCACTTATAAGGGCGACGCCATTGAGCGCTTGCACGGGAAGCTGGAACAGCCTAGGTACTAATGATGACGTGGAATATATATATATATATATATATATATAATATTGGAAATTTTCATGAATAGATTAAAATAATAATTAAAATAAAAAAGGAAAAATTATTATTTTTTGGTCTTATATCTTTCAAAATTTACCATTTATATCTACATTTTAATAAATATCACTTGGTAACTAATGCTTTTATCAAACTAAAATTGAATAATATTGAAATTTAAAAGTATTTTATTTTTATTTTTTTAACATAGAAATCAAATTGAAATTATATTTAAGTTCTAAAAAAAAATCACCCACTAAAAATATTTATTTATTTATTGATTTTATCAAATTTTAAACTTAAAAAAAAAGAAACAAATATTTTATTAATTTATTTGATAAATATATACATAAAATTGCTTGAAAACAGCTAAATTTGTTTTCTTTTACAATATTATTTTATAATAATAAAATCGTTAAATATATAACGTAACGATGACTAGAATAATTTTAAATTTCAATATAATTAAAAATTAGTTTTTATTATTATGACAAATTAGATACATAAAAATTTATTATTTATGTAAAAATGATGTGAATTTTTTAATCAATAAATCATTTAACTTACACTTAATTATCTTATATGGTTAACAATTACAAAAATAATTATTTTTTAAAATTTTATCAAACAACAATCACTAAATTCTAATATTTTGAGAGTATTAAGTTTAATTTCATAAATATATAAATTAAATTTAACTTTTATCAAACTATATAATTTGATCTATTTAATTTATGGAAAATATAAAATCTAGTATAAGTTTTAAAAATGTAACGTATAATTAGCATAAAATACGAGTTTATGACATAGATTCCATTTATTATTCAACGATGTAACCAGTACCTTAACTTTAAATAGTGCAAGAGGTTAGTAATTTCAAAATAACTATATTATCATTAAATAATTCTTCCGTACATTTCCCCCCTTTTAATCTTAGTTAATTAAGAAGTGATAATCTATAGTTAATTAAGAGGTTAGTATTAAGAGTGTGTGCAACGCTACAACAACCTACAAAGTAATTATATGGCTATGTTTGTTTGTTTGTTTTGTTTTGTTTTTTTTTTCAAAGAAAATAAGTGGTAAATGACTATTTCTCAAAAATCGCTTGTTTGTGTTTGATATGAATCAATCACTCTTAACCTTTCATTAAATCATCTATCAAACTACTTTATCAAATTTCATATCAAACATACTACTTAACCACTACTAATATCAATTCAAATCTCATCTTTCTATCTTCTACCTCTCGTCCACATCCAAACACTTGTAAGTGTTTTTCTTTAGTTAACATTCTTTAATATTTGTGTTAATCTATATTCGTCTCGACTATTTTATAAAACTAATTATAATTTGAACCTATAATATTTGGTTGTCAATTAAAGCGGTAGAAAATCATTTTTTTTTTCAAGTAAATAGCTAGGATGGATTGAAGAAATTATTTTCAAGTAAATAGTTAGGATAGATTGAAGAAATAATTTAACTAATACCTCTTTGACTAATATTGGACTAACTCCTGATCTTTATTATTGGTTGAGTGTTTTCATGCAATGATCATTGAAATTTTTCATTTATTATGTATAAATTAAAGGTATAGTAATAACAAGAAAAGGGCAGTTTTTCATACAAAAACAGATCGAGAAATTTGTGCTTCGGGTCTAATTTCAAAATAGGGTTCAAACTTCTGTCAAAATGAAAAGACACATCATCAACATGGTTTAATTGATGTGAACTGTAATGGCTAGTTAGATATATTTGTTTTGAGTGTTTATGTAGATTTTATAAACGAACTTTTATAATCACTTTTTAAAAATCTTATACAAACGAGCTATTATTACAATTTCTTCTTTATAATCACTCGAAATAACTCTTCATTTCTAAACACTCAAAATAAACACTCCACAATATTACAAACAAACACCTTGAGGTATTAGACTTGAATTTTAATTTTAAGCCAAACTTCCAAAAACAAAAATTAGTCAAATAGAGAAAATAGTCAATATTAGTTATTAGTATTGATGAGTATTGTAATTATGACATTAAATTATTAATGAGTATTTATATTACACTGTAATGGTCTAAAGGATCGGTAGTGCGTTGCCTTTATTGTTAGGTGGTAATTCACTTTAACTCCACGTTACAGTACTTATCCTAAAAATCGACATTTAACTCTCATTTATTTGAGAGCAGTTGTGCAGTTTGTGGTTCTTATTCCTCAGTTTATACTAAAAAAACAATAATAGTAATAATGAATACTTAAATAATCATAATGATGTTCCAAGGGAGTGGCACGGTTGGTTGAAGACTTGGACTCAAGAGGTGTGCTCCCTCTCGATTCTAGGTTCGAGACCTATCTGTGACAATAGTTTGTAGTCTTCACGGGCATGGTTACCCGGGTATTAAGTGTTATTCTTATCATTTACAAATGATCAATATTTATAATTCTCGTGGACCTTGTCTCGCTCTAATGTCATCTCTAACTAGCTACAATGAATGAAATTTTTTATGTTCGAGAATTAGGTTAAATTCAAATCAGTAATTTTTTGATTAGTAGGACGTTATACCTATTGTGATTTATTTATTTGTAAATGTGTGAATTGTGAAGGATTATTATGTTAATGTTAAATTTGGTAGGGTTGTTGGTGTGTGTAATTGTAACCTAAAGGGTCAACTAATGCGGCACCCTTCATTACAATACTTTAAGCGCATGACAACTTTCTTGTGGGGGGCTTATAACTTTGCCAACAGTCTAAGGAATCCCTAAAAAGCCCTAAAATTCAATAGCCATTCCAATAATCCCTATATATATATATATATATATATATATATACACACACACACACACACACACATACACACATACACACACACACCAGTCAAAATTCAATTCTAGGGTTTGCATTTTGGATCTTCCATTAGAACTTTTTGAAGCCCTAAATCAATTTCAATTGTCCCTTTTGAGGGGTGTGGGGGAAAAAGTGGTCTAATTCAATTCATTCACACAACCTTTTCTTTTTTGTGTTCTTATTAGACAAAATTGGGGTTAGGGTTTTCTTCAATCCTATCTTTTCTTCTCTTGCTTTTTTGATTTTGTTCTTTGATAATATAGCAAAACAACTATTCTTAATAACCAAAACTTGACTTTATTTGTTTAATCATTAACTCAAAATTTAAGTTATTAAGTTAAAGAAATTAATTGAATTATATCGGCCAAAATTCCCTTCACCATATGAAACTCGAAAATGTTTAAAAAATGTCGAATAAGTGAATATATATCAATATTAATAATGGAGAAAAAGGACTTTACAAAAGTTTAAACACATAACCTCTTGTTCTAATAACAATTGATTATCAATTGATCAAAAAGGTCTAGATCATAATAGAACGCTATCATGGATTAATCTAATAGTCAACAGGGAATAATTGAAGAACCAAAAGATTATAGGTTTAATCCAATATGATAATCATCTACAAATGAAATAATCTTTTACGAGTTTTCTTGACAAAACCAAATATTATTGAATCAGTTGGTTTGTCCTATAAAAATAATTGAGATACTTATATGTTTACCTAAATATCAAAAAAGTTAAATTAATAAGTTGTGGTAAATTTAATTCATATTGCGAACAAACAAAAAGTAAAATAAAAGTGTGTATGGCTTATAAAGAATCATGTCACTTGATTGTAGCCAAGTATATGGATCTCCAATCATGTTAATGTGACTTAACTACTATGAAACATGATCATCTCCCTCAATTTTTTTTAATACCCAAAAATTGGGATCTGTCATAGATTCAAATAAAAGATTCAATCATTCTGTTAGATTTGATAAAACTTTGCTTTAGATCTTATACTTCATAAAACAGTGTGTGTTATAAAGAGAGAACATTACCCAAACACACATAAATTTATATATAATATAAGTTGGGAGTGATTTCAGATTTGCATGTTCTTCTCAACTTTGCAAGATAATATATAAATAATAATGTATTTAATTGATTGATTCACCATTTCAATTAAACTTTGCTCTTAATTACTTACCATATAATATCAAGCATTTTTAACCTTTCAAAATGATGAACAACTAACCATTATTGGCTATTACCAAAGCGAGTTTAGCTCGGCTGACACTAGTGATGTTTTAGCATCCACTCGATTGATGGTTCGAATCTTTCGAATTTCTTTTGTTATTATTGGCCATCAAAGAAGAGAGAGATTTACTATTATATAAACTTTGACATTTTACTTGATTAATTTTGTAATTATAGATAAAGAAAATGAAATAATTAATAAAAATGAAGTCCAACATTTTAATTATTTGTGTTCTAGGTTTCAAGTTATAAAGATATAATCACCCCTCCAAGTTCTTGAATACTTTGAAACATACTCAAAAAGAGCATGAAAATAGTGGCACCTACCCAATTGAGTACAGTTCCAACAACAATCAATAGTTCCATTCAAGCTTCCTTTAGAGGTCTTTGCATGCTTAATTTTTAACTTTCGTTTAATTTTTCTTTTAATTACCCCCACCCTCTCACTCTTTTTTAAATCATCATCTTACTTACCTATGTATTTATATCAAAGCATGTGCCTTGATGGGCACGGAAATAAGGTTAAGTCGTTTCATGATTCGAACAATTATATATAGAGTTGACTTATTGATATCATAGTCTTAAATTTTATTACCTATAATATGTCAACTCCATAAATCTTTGTTACAGGTTTTGAGATGCCTAATGTAACACTAGTTCTTTCATGAATATAATTTTATATTTACTTTTTTTAGTATAAAAAACTTGAGTATGACCATTTAATTTAGTAGATGTTGTTTATTAGTGATTTGCAAAAATTTATGGATGGGAAATAAAAATTTATTATTAATTTTCTCGAACAAAAAAATAGTTAGGAATAGAAGTTAAATAAACAACAATTGAAGGATGTCGCACTTAATTCAAGATTTGGATTTAGAAGGTATGTTACTTTAATTAAGATATCAAATTCAAGATTTATTTGTGATATTAATTTAAAGTCTCTATTTTTTTGATATCTCCGAATGGCTGGCTGGCATAGGAACATGCGTAAATCATGGTTACAGGGTGCTTATTTATGAGAGAATTTGACACAAACATAGCCATATTTATCTTTGTAAAGTGAATTCAAGTATTCTTTCTCTCTCTCTTTTTTTTTTTTTTTTTATACTATTTATTATTGTTTAGTATTTTTGAAAAGCACCTCTCACTTTATTTACCCACGTCTTTTCTTATGCGTACGTGTGTTTTTTTAGAGAGAGAAATGTTAGTGGGTGGGTTCTTATTGGGATAATAATTGTGCTCGTGGTCATCCAACTTTTTTTTTTTTTTTTTTTCAGTCAGAATTGTCATTTTGATTAACGGAAAAAAAAATGTATTACAATTAAATAAAATTAAAATTAAGATTTGGTTTCTATTATTTTAATTAAATTTTTTTTAAAAGAGTTACTAGAGTTTTTTTTTTTTTTTTTAAGGAAGATATGAACATGTGACCTCTTAATTATTAAATTAATACTAATAATGTTGAGTTATTACTCTTGTTAGCTAATGTTTAATCTTTTTAACTTAATATGTATTAAGTTTTTAATTTTTTGTTCATCGTGATCCAATAAGATAATTAACTCAATCCTCACAAAGAGTGGTCCAAGAAGAGGCACGTGACGTTTAAAGTATTCTCACTCAAATGTCCTAAATTCGAAAATGTTTAAAATGTAATATTTTTAAAGTATCTTGAATTTAGATTTTGAGACGTGGTGTCATGCCTCTAGAGCTCCATTTGGTCGATTATTCAAAAAAAAAAAAGAACTTGGATAAAACTACAAACTCGTATCATTTTAAGGAACTACTTCATTCATTACATTTAATATAATTAATGGCATATACTTAAATATCTAAGAATAACAAATTTTATATATGAGATTTTGTCAAAGAAAAAAACTAATATAACTTTTTATGTATAACCAAAAGAATAATAGTTCAGTGATATTGATATATATTCGAGGATATGAGTTTATGAATTCGAATATTTGACCTTTAATTGTTGAAAAAAAAAAGTTTGGCTGTATAAAATAAATTTTTACTTTCTTCTTTCCATAGGAAACAGATTTATATTTAACCCATAAATAAATTGATGCAAGAGAATTAAACACCAATAAAATAAAATAGGGGTAAGATAGGATTCAAAATGTATTTTTATTAAAAAGTTGAGATTGATTTAAAAAGTTAAAAGAAATGTGTGTGTGTGTGGTTAAGACAATTAGTTGAGTATTTATGGGTGATTAGTTAGTGTGATTAACAATAATTGACCAATTTCAAACTATAAATGGTTTGTGGTTTTGATTAATTTTTCTGATAGATTTTTTTTTTTTTTTGAAAAAAAAGTCAAATATGTTCTTTGCTCCATTTAAGAATTTAGATATTCAAATATACAATTTTAGTCTATGAATATTTAAATTGTTTGTCCATAAACTTTCTGATATTATGTTTAGTTTCTAAACTTAAAAAAAAATCATTAAAATTAGTACTTATAAAAAAGTATTTAATATTTTTTCTTACAAAATTAACTAATTTCTCAATAAATTTTAGAGGTATGCTTACCTTTTATATTTGCTTACTATAAAAATGTTAAGATTATTTAATCAAATTTTATTAATATTAATTCCAAATTTATCATAAAAGACTAATTTTAAAATTTAAATTTTATCTAATAAATTAACAAAATAATAAGTGCAAAGTTTATAATACTCCGGCGTGTTTGGCACAAGTGTTAACTTAACGCCGATTAACTTTAATCCCTTTAATCTTTGTTTGGTGGACAGATTAAGTTAACCCTTCACAAATTCCAACAATAATCCTTATTGACTCTTAAAATCTCAATCCAAACATCTCTAAAATAACTCAACTTAAGTAATTTACACTCAATTTAACTTAACCCCTACACCAAATAACTCTCAACTTAACTTAACACTCAAATTAACTTTAACAGTATCCTTAACTTAATCTTCTTCCCTCCACCAAACACGCTCTTACAATCTACCATTTAAACTCTCCTTTTTGGATTTCAAACAAGCCATGCTCTCCCTCTCTCTCTCCTTTTTGTTTTTCATTCACATTGTGAATTTTCTCTCTCTCTAATCAAGCCCATGAAAGAAAGAAAGAAAAAAAAAATCACAATCAAATTGATTGATAAAAATGAGAAACTATGAGGTAGACACCAACACACTAGCAAAAAGTTAGCTTTTTTTCTTTACTAAGTCTAAAATAGTTGGCTATCTCTAATTAAATTACCTTTTCATTATTATAGTTTTGCATCCTATAAATCTTAGGGTTCATATTTGAGTACTTCACTTGCAAGTAGCTAATACTATGCTTTACTAGATTCAAGGAATAATATTATCCACATTAATATTCTTTTGGTCGTCTTAATTAGGATTTGTACTTAATTTCTAATTATAATACAATTTATCAAAAATTAATATCGTTTACCCTTAAAATTAGACATAAGTTTTATATTGATAATTAAACATTTTGAAGTGACAATAATTTCTAATCCTTTAAAATTTATTTCTTAATTTTGAATTTTGATTTTTGGTTAATCTTTGGTATATATAAAATTAACAAATATTGAACTAGCATACATATGTTACTTGTTATACTACTATTATATATGTTAAATAAATAAATTAAGAGTTAACTCTATTATAGACTATTTAGAAAACAATCTAAGACTTCAAAAACCAATATGAAATCAAATTTGAATTTGAATTTTGGAAACTTCAAATTTCAAATAAGAATTAAATTCAAATCTCAAATGGTAATGTAAATCATGAAAAGTTCATAAACCAGATAGAAATTAAATTCAAATCTGAAAGCTTAGCAAAGTATTGTTTTTACCTTGGAAAAGTTATTTAACATAAAAAATAGAAGGTTAATATATCATTTTTGAACCTTAAATTCTTAAGTTTGTTTCATTTTAGTGTCTAAATTTTTTAAATTTGTTCCATTTTAATTCCTAAACATTTAAAAGTTCAATTTTAGTTTTTATATATATATATATATATATATATATATATATATATATATTTTTTTTTTTTTTTTTTTTTTGATCTTATTATTATTTATTTGTTTGTTGTTAATTTTTCTTAAAAAAATGTATCATTTTCATATAAACTTTATGACTATGTTCACATATTTGCTTTACTTGTATTAAAATGATTAATATTATTGTACCAATTTCATTTAAAATTAATTTTAAATTTATCAAAAAGACCAATTTTAAATTTCAATTGAAGTTTAGGCACTAAAATTGAACAAATTTTAAAATTTAGGAATTAAAATAAAACTTTTGAAAATTTATGGACCCAAACCAAACAAAAGTAAAAATCTAAAGACATATTTTAACCAAATAAAACATAAAAAAATGAATTAATTGAAAAAGGATAAAAGACAAAACTAAAAGGTTAAATAAGAATTTTTTTTTTTTTTTTTTAAGAAGTGAATTGCAATACCATCCTTAGGGACCCAAAAAAAAAAAATTAAATAAATAAATAAAAAAATCACACATAAGAAGAAATCATAATGAGAATTGATGATGATGGGATGCAGCCTCCAATTGTTCACCACTAACCAAAACAATTAAGATAAGACATGTCTTAAAGGCTTAGAATATATAACAAGTGGTTGGAGGAATAAAACTTACCCTTTTTCTTAATCATCATGTGAAATATGCTCTAAATTAACTTTAATCTTTCAACATTTATAAAGTTAATCATACCAATTAAATTACTTTTCAATTTTTTAATATTTTTCTTTTCCTATTGAAAAATATATGATGAGACTTTTTATTTATTTATTTATTTATTATTACTTGGCTTTAAAAAAAAAAAAGCACCATACATGCAATGTTCCACTTATTTGAAATTTTCATAATCAAAAGTGCAAGGAAATGACAGTTGATTTTAGAGAAAATGAAATGAATTTTGTTGAACAAAATTATTTTATAGTATTCATAAAAATGAGAATGAATGTGGTTGAAATTACAAGATTATTGAGGAATATTATTGATTCGTAAATTAAATTTTCAGGATATATATTAATATTGTTGGACTATTACTCATTTACTGCTCCTAAAAGAGAAGATTGTCTCCACACGGGTCCTTTCATTATGTTTTGTCCTCACTCTTATGCATCGGTTATTTCAGCTTGTTTTTTCCTCACTCACATGCATACTATTCTAGGCTAAACACGTTTTGACTGTGAAGTTTCTTCGATTGAGTCACCGAAAAGAAATGTGTACTTTGTTGGTCTAGATAGTACAAACCAATTCTTTTAAAATTTTCTTAACCGTGAAACTCTATCCCCGAGATTCCTCTCATTCGGATGTGGACTCGGTTTATTTATGTACACCTCCTAACCGTGGGCGTTGCATGAGTTGATCATTTAGGAAAACAATATTCTTTTATAAACATAAAAAATGTCAAAAGGTTTGGTGGCATGTTGATTTTATAATTGAGTATAAATCTAATTCAACACCACGTCACATGTTTGATCTTGAAAGTCGATCTTTTGCTCTCATTTATCTAATAGCAGTGATAATCTATGTGTAAGGATTATGATTTCCTTCCTCAATTTGTACTAAAAAAAATAAAAAATAAACATACAAAATAATAAAAATAAAAAGCAGTTATGTTAGGAGTAATTTGGATAATTTTTTAGATTTTATTTTTCATAAAAATAATTTAAAAACTCGATTTTACTTTTTTAAATAGAAAAAAAAGTTTATATCTAATAAAATTTCTTGAATTTAAAGAAGGAATATGTTGGTCTCTGTTCCAGCCTTGATTTCCGACCCAATCTCAACCCAGCTGGAGAATGAAGGAGAGGCCCGACAGAAACTCAGCCGAGGCCCAGAAGTTTGGGCCTCAAATGAGAGATGAATGGGCCCATCCAAAGCCCATTTAAAGAGAAATCCATGAACAAGTGCAAACCCAAATGCAACAGAAATTAGGATTCTGTTATCTCTACTATTATATTTTTCAGGAGGTATAGAATGAGAAAAATCCTAATGACATTTTGAATATAAACTATGCTATAATTTCGCAGCTTAACAGAGGAATATAAACGTAAACATTTCTTAGTTCATATTCAAATTTGTTACTTTCTCATCAAATATATAATATATTGACTAATTGAAATATAGACCTAGCTCAGCTGTTCGAAACTCTCAGTTGAATTCAAAAAAAAAAATGTTGAATTAAACTTGGTTTCCGACTCAAAACTTAAACCAACCATCATGGGTTAGTCTCGTGGTTAAAAAAGTCTTGGAAGCTGTTTTGAACGTAGATTGATAATTTTGAGTGATTATAAATGAGGTGTTATTTTAAGTTTTAGTAATAACTTATTTCGATATTGTTATTTGTAGAAGAATTACAGTTAATTGCTCGTTTGAATGATGATTTTCGTGGAAGGTTGCTAACCATCACTTATTTGGATGTGATTAGAAATGAATGATAATTTTGAAGGGTTAAAAATGAATGATTAGAAACGAGCGACTATGAATTAATGTTTAAAACAATGTAAACTTATGACTAACACGCCACATAGGTCAATCTAATCCAAATATCGGTCGTTAATTACTCCCACAACTACTAACTTTCAATTAATCTATATGTGATATATTTTAAACATCAAACTATTAGCCAAACTTTACATGAAGTTTGTTACTAAACCATTAATAATGACAACAAACGAGTAAATAATTATTCAATTACTACTAATATCAAATACTTAGACAAATAATTAATTATCTCAATTATTAATGATAGTCATTCCCCAACCACGATTCATTACTCAAACTACTATAAACAATTTCTTGCGCTCCACCCTTTTCTACCCAATCCAACACATGCTAAGAGCAGCAGCAATAATAATAATAGTAATAAAAATAATTTCCTTTTATTGAGTATTGTGCAAGCTTAATTCAACATTGACTATACATGTTATCCACCAAAGTGAATTTGAACTATCAATTCCTAATATTGTGCACCCAATGTTGAAACTTTATAAAATAGATAAATTAAACTTTAACTTAACCGATATTTTATATTATTGATGTAACGAGTATAGTATTAAAAAACCGAAAGAGTTGAAAGTGCGATGGTTTTATTGTTCAGTATTAATTTAATTTAATACCACGACCTTCTCGATAGGCTCGTGTTATCTCTCTCTGAATTTGTATTTAAAAAAATATATTAAAAAAACAAATACGACGACGTATGGCACACATGTTTCACTTACTGGGGTACATGGACATGAAAATTAAAGTCCACTGCAGTTGGGCACATGGAAAGGATAACAGTTCTCCATAATCACGTCTCTCTCTCTCTCTCTCTCTAGATTCACAAATACAGCCAATCACAAAGGAAGAAACATAAAAAAATGCCAAAAGAAAATAAAAATTACACTAATAAAATACCGCCACGTAATAATACAATTTCCTTTTCTATTTTTATTTTTTAATTTTAATTCAGTCAAAATCTGAAAGCAATTGCAAATAAACGCACAGAGCCCAGTTTTGATTCTGCGCCATACGCCAAGAGCAGCTCCTTCCGATCCGACGCGCCATTGATCCATAAGCTCAAGCTTCTGCTTCTAACTTCTGAAAGTGACGACAGAGCTTTCATTTCGATTCCAAGGGCAGTTTTTTCGGTTTAATTTTTCTCTTTTACTGCGGTTTTCTTTTAGCTCTTTTAGGTATCTTTTATAGCTTTCAATTGCCGCTGTCTGTTCGCCGAGAAAAGTAACATTTTCCCGGATTGAGAATACACGTTTATTCTTCTTTGCGTAAGGTTTTCTTTTACCAGATTGCGTTTGTTGGCGTTTCTGTTCCATAAATTAGTTCGTTTCGTAGAAGTCAGAGATTTTTTTTATTGGAATTGCGTCTTATAGATAGACTTGAGGTTTGTTGGGGGAGTTGTAGTATGGTTAATTTATGAAATTTTAGTTGGAAGTTCTTGTTGAGTGCTTAGAAATATGCCTTTGATTCGTCGGAGAAAGGGCGTGGAAAAAGATCCCAATATCCAGAAGGATGGAGATGAAGATAAGAAGGAGAAGATTGGCGGGAAAGTAAAGGAAGTTAAGGCGAAGAAAAGATGGTCGTGTGTAAATAATTGTTGCTGGTTTATTGGGTGCGTCTGTGCGACATGGTGGTTTTTGTTGTTTCTGTACAATGCAATGCCGGCGTATTTGCCTCAGTATGTGACCGAGGCAATCACAGGACCACTGCCGGATCCACCAGGGGTGAAATTGAAAAAAGAGGGGTTGAAGGCGAAGCACCCTGTGGTGTTCGTGCCGGGGATTGTCACGGGTGGGCTTGAACTTTGGGAAGGCCATGAATGCGCAGAAGGTTTATTCAGGAAGCGTCTGTGGGGCGGCACATTCGGCGAAGTTTATAAAAGGTATTTAATAATATGAAACTTTTTCTTTGTAAATTGTTGGAGCTGTATTTCTAACACTGAGATTTAGTTAATGTTCAAAATTATTCATAGAGTGATATGTAGCAGCTATATAGTATGAGGTTGTAATATCATGGATACCTATTAGATTTTCAATAATTTCCTTCTCTGAAGTCGTTGGTATTGTTTGGTAGTATTTTTTAAGAAATCTTCTGGATAGTAGTATTTGCAATAAGCTGTTTGATGATGTGCACATCCCAAGGAATCATTGGTTGATTTTATATGAATGAATTTGGTATGCTTAGTGAACCTTTTCCCTTGCAGACCTTCATGCTGGGTAGAGCACATGTCATTGGATAATGAAAGTGGATTAGACCCTCCAGGAATCAGGGTCAGGCCTGTCAGTGGGCTTGTTGCTGCTGACTATTTTGCTCCTGGTTATTTTGTGTGGGCAGTTCTTATTGCTAACTTGGCTCGTATTGGTTACGAGGAAAAAACTATGTATATGGCTGCATATGACTGGAGAATTTCATATCAGAACACAGAGGTAATTATTTGGTGTAATAATTTTTTTCAGTTAACCAAGTTGTTCCTGTTTTAGCCTTACTTTGTAAATTTTTGTTGACTATTTAAATTCTCGAATGATGAAGGTTAGAGATCAAACCCTCAGCCGAATAAAAAGTAACATAGAGTTGATGGTTGCTACGAATGGTGGGAACAAGGCAGTGATAATTCCACATTCAATGGGTGTTTTATACTTCATGCACTTTATGAAGTGGGTTGAAGCACCAGCACCAATGGGTGGTGGGGGAGGACCAGGCTGGTGTGCTAAGCATATAAAAGCAATTATAAATATTGGGGGACCATTTCTAGGTGTTCCCAAAGCTGTTGCTGGGCTTTTCTCTGCTGAAGCCAAGGATATTGCATTTGCCAGGTATCTATCATTTAAAGTCCATTGTAGTTGAGTAATTTTCGCTGTGTGTGTACATGTCTGTGTGTTTCCATGGATAGGAAGAAATTTCAATAGTTAGACAAATGACACTTTTTATATTAGGCACATGGTCCTTGGATTCATAGATGATAGATCTATAAGTTATATAGGGTGTAAACTTTAATTCAGTTAACTCAAGTTGTCGATTCACCTACTGTTATGTCACAAATCTTCTAGGGATATTTGTTTGACATTATTACGAGCTATTACAAATGAGTTTTTACAACTCGTTTTCAAACAAACACATCCAAATGAGCTATTTTAATCGCTCAAAATAATCAATCATTTCTAACCACTCAAAATAATCGATCATTTTTAATCATTCATTTCTAATCACTCATTTTTAACCTCTCAAAATAATAACTCATTTCTAACTACATCCAAACGAGTTATTGTTTGCAATCTCTCTACAAAAACCATCATCCAAACGAGCTATTAACTGCAATCCCCTCTACAAATAACCACATTCAAATGAACCATTACTAAAACTCAAATGTTTAATCACTCAAAATAACCATTCATTTATAATCACTCTACAATTCTACATCAAAACACCTACCTTGGGTGTAGCAAGTCGTGCGGTAATATCAGGTCACCTTTAATTCTATGCTAATTTTTATAAGGCTTCAGTACTTAGCTTGTAGATTTCACCTATTGTGTCTGGATGAGTTTCAAGTCTATCTTTTTCATTGTTGTTAAAAACCTTTATTTGTTTGAATCATGTATGGTACATTTGGAGTATCTTTTTCTTACTCATTAGACTGCTCTCAAAAATAAAATGTTTACATCTTTTATTTTCCGTAAGACCACTTTATTGATTATGATTGAATCCTGAGGTTTTTTTTGATTGAAAGTCCGCATCTCTTACTTCCCACATTGTAGGGCTATTGCACCAGTTTTCTTGGACAATGATCTATTCCGCATTCAAACGCTGCAGCACGTAATGAAGATGACTCGTACTTGGGATTCGACCATGTCAATGATACCAAAAGGAGGAGATATTATATGGGGTGGCCTTGATTGGTCACCTGAAGAGGGCCATCTTCCCAGCAGAAGAAAGCAGAAAGACAACGATACACGTAATGGAGGTCATAACGGTGATGGAGATATGGTATCTTCTTCAAAGAAAGTTCGCTATGGAAGGATGATATCGTTTGGAAAAGACATAGCAGAGGCAGATTTATCTGAGATTGAGAGAATTGAGTTTTTGGTAAGGCTCTTTTCTTTAGGCAATTGGATTACAAGGAAATGATTTCCATATGGTGAGGGGTAGGCTTCTAATGTTTTAATAGGTTAGCAGAACTAATTCCTTCGGGTAAACATTTCATGAAAATTTGTGCTTCAAATTATGTCGAGGCTCAAACTATTTGTAGTGAGTGAATGAGCTAACTAACAGGTGAATCTAATTAAGTTTCTAAGAAACCTACTATTAATTCAGTTCTGGAAAATCTTCACAGATAGGTAAATATTCGATCTCCTTCACTTTCTTGATTCTTGTATGGTAAAATTTGCAGTCGCCTTGTATTTGTCTGAGAAACTTGATTTTCTTCGAAGAAGTCTTATGTTGCACGTCTTATTATCGTGTAGGATGCTATCAAGGGTCACAATGTAGCAAATACTACATGCCAAGACGTTTGGACTGAATATCATGACATGGGAATTGAGGGTATCAGAGCAATCTCAGATTACAAAGTTTATACAGCTGGATCAATCATTGATTTACTTCATTATGTTGCCCCACATACGATGGAGCGTGGGAGCGCCCATTTCTCTTATGGAATTGCTGACAACCTGGAGGATCCGAAATACAACCACTACAAGTATTGGTCAAACCCATTGGAGACGAGGTGAGAATCTACCCTTCTTGATTTTATGTATAATGTAGCTTTAGGTTTTGTCCCCCAAGTGTGGCGCAGTAGTCAAAGGCTTGAGCTTTGAAGGTGTACTTCCCTCAAAGTCTCAATTTTGAGACTCAATTATATTAATTTGTGACACCTTCTATGTTTCCATTCCTTCAATGTCTTCCGGTGTCTGGCTTAGGGACGGACGTGATTACTTCGGGTACAGTGCAGTGAAACATTTTCTGATTTACAAAAAAAAAGATTTTCATAACATTTTAATCATCCTCCTATCAAATATGCCAACGTTAGAAGAAATAAGAGTGAAGAAGTGGGGACTAGGAAGGTATATTTTTTTGGAGGTCTCAAGTTTAAAACTCAGGAGTGAGTTTAATTGTAAAATCTCTAATTGTCTCTTAAATTTGAGGCGAATGACTTCAGATATACAGTGGGGTGGAGCTCTCAGAAAAAGGGGCTAGGAAAGGAAAATAGTTAGTCAAAAGACAACATGGGAGGGCAAATTATTGGAGAATTGGAACAATGTGTTTGAGAGTTAAAGTACAAAATCTATTTAAAAGTAGTTTCAAATGGTTATTAGAGAACACACAGGTGTAAAATCTGTATTCAATGATTATTTGGAGCCACCACATCATCGCGGCCACATTTCATTTGATAATTTATGTATTAGTAACTGAGTGAATATAGTACTAGTACCTTCTGGAAGGCTTGCTCTGTTCCTTTCTATTTGTGCTGTTTGGTTCATGAACACTGATTTCCTTTGAAAGCCAGTATTCTTAACTTCCTATCTTGGGTTTTGGTGGGTCACCCTTTTAAAGCCCTCAAAAAGACAATTACGTTAGCGTTTGTTCGAGCATACTTATAGTCCTTAGCTCGAAAGGAAACAGAAGGATCTTCATGGATGTATTTTTCCATTTCGATTGCTTGATGAATATTGTTCTCTTCTCTCTACCGTCTTTGGCATAAACATATTTGCCTTTGAGTCCTCGAGGGTGGCACAGTGTTTGAAGACTTGGGCTTTGATGATATGCTCCTTCAAGGTCCCAGGTTCGAGACTTACCCGTGACATTAATTTGTAGACACCTTCAGGGTCGCCATTCCTTCGTTGCCTCTCGGTGCCTGGCCTAGAGATGGACGTGGTTACTCCGGATATAGTGAAGCAAAACTTCAATTTCTCGATTTCAAAAAAAAAAAACCGTTATTGGAAAACTTCAATTTCTCGATTTGAAAAGTATTTAGAGTTTTCTCAGATGAAATTGTTTCTTATTGTGAAAAAAACCCTTCAAGAATCCTTAATCCAGTCTTATGGTATTTTAAACTTTGTACATTATCAAACTTCTTTGCAGGTTGCCAAATGCTCCAGACATGGAGATCTTTTCACTGTATGGAGTTGGAATCCCGACCGAAAGAGCTTATGTTTACAAGCTATCTCCTGCTGCTGAATGCTACATTCCATTTCAGATTGATACTACAGCTAACGAGGGGGATGAAGATGGCTGTCTAAAGGATGGCGTTTACACGGTCGACGGGGACGAAACCGTGCCTGTTCTAAGTGCTGGTTACATGTGTGCAAAAGGCTGGCGTGGGAAAACCAGATTCAATCCCTCGGGAATTCGAACATACATTAGAGAATACAACCACTCTCGCCCATCAAACTTTCTTGAGGGACGAGGAACGCAGAGCGGGGCTCATGTCGATATCATGGGGAACTTTGCGTTGATCGAAGACATAATTCGAATAGCAGCCGGGGCTCGAGGGGAAGATTTGGGTGGTGATCAAGTCTATTCTGATATCTTTAAATGGTCAGAGAAGATCAAATTGCCTCTGTGATGATCTTAGTTGGTAGGTTGATGGTATATTTTCTAGTGATATGATAGCAAAAGTCAGCTCATAAAAGTTTTTGAAACCTTCAAGTGTGGTAATTTTAGGAGTATGGGAAAATCACTTTTAATTTGGTTGTCCAAGATCATGTTGTGTTTTTCCATTAGAACTGATTGAACTGGCTATAAAGCCCAAAATCCCCTCTCTTTTTTTTTAATCATTGTTTTTGTTTTACATAATCATTTAAGTAGACATTAGAATGATCATGTGTTGATGAGTTTGGATTTAATTTGATGTTGTATTTCCTGTCATTGCCATATAATCTTTTCTCTGTTATTGGATAGTATGTAATTGTTGGCTGAGAAATTTTGGTCAATCATAAATTGCCACATCATTGTCTCAAATTTAATGACAAAATTAAATTAACTTTTGAGACAATATTTCTCAAAATTAAATTGGATCAAAAGTTTGTTTTATTTTTAAATTGGGTCAAAATTAAATAAGACCCAAATTTAATTGGTGGCCCAAATGTATATGAAAACTCATGTCAATGTAAACAAGTTCAATGGGCCAAGCCCAAGACTCAAACCCAAAAACTCATCAAGGCCCAGCCCAAGGTCCATGGAAGCTCTATAAATAGAGAAGCTTTCCTTCATTTTCAAGATCCAGAAGTTGGAAACTACAGACAATTCACAAAGATAGAAGACTCTCCAAATTTCTAAGGATCAAACAAGCTGCTTTTGAGGTTAAAAGCACATCGGAGGTGAAGCGATTTCATAAATAAGTCGCTCAAACACGAGGAACACGCATCGTGTTCATAACAAGCAGATCATCAAAGAAGATCAACAAGTCAACGACCGATCCCCCGATCAACAAGTCAACGACCGATCCAGAGATCAACAAGTCAACGACCGATCCAGAGATCAACAAGTCAACGACCGATCCAGAGATCAACAAGTCAACGACCGATCCAGAGTTCAACAAGTCAACGACCGATTCCAAAGATCAACAAGTCCACGACCGATCCAAAGATCAACAAGTCAGTGACCAACCATAATAAAGATCATCAAGCCAAGGCTGATCGAACATCAAGATCAAGCTGGAAAGAATCAGAGGAACATATTAGAGATTGGACTCCACATTCGCACATATTCAAATCAATACAAATATATATTTCAAATTTACACGTGTCTCGCTCTCCTATTTTGCAGTGAAATCTCGTGTGAACAGTAATTTTCATGTAATTAACGAAAGTTTATTATTATTATTTTTTAAATAACTCAACAATTTGAGTGAGGATTCAAACTCGTAATCTTGTGGTCCTTAAACATACATTGATGTGTTGAACTATTATTCTTGTGGTAAATAAGCCTATTATAGACTAGAGTGATAAATAAACATTTGTGTCATTTGTTAATCTTTTATATAACCTTTTATATTTATTAAATAATAGATTAAACAATTTTTAGAGGTACGAGATTTTAAAGAAGTATTTCAAATTAGTATTTACTAAGTACTTTAAAAAAAAACTACAACCATTATTTTTAAATACTCAAAATAAATCATCATTATAATTACTAATTTTAAATACTCTTAAAAATTACATCCAAACAAGCATTTTACTGTCATTACTTCTAAATACTCAAAATAAATTTCTTTCTAAATATCATAAAAAACTACATCAAAACTAGTTTTTGACTGCCAATAATTACTAATCATTATTTTTAAATACTCAAAATAAATCCCCATTCTAAATAAATACAATCATTATTTTTAAATACGCAACATTCTAAATAATCTTAAAATCTCAATCCAAACATTTCTTAGTAACTAAGAAGCAACCCTAATATATTGAATTTTTAAAAATAATTTTGCTTCCTTTAAAATAAAAATATTAAAAATTTCACGGGGAAGAAATGAGAAAGAGAATGATTAAATTTTAAAATTTTTTGAGAAGCAGCATAAAATATAAAATATTTACTAAGGCTATTTTGTTTTTTCGTTTGTGATTTTTGGTTTTTGGTTTCAATTTGTTTTAGTTTTTCCAATTTCATTAATTTTGTTATTGTGTTTCTAAAATGGTCGTTTTTTTTTCTTTCAATTTAACCCTCGTAGTTAAAGCTTTAGATGTAGTTAATCTTTAATGATTTTAAATGTTGTCAACATAATAATATAAACAAAGTTTTAAATTTAATATTTGATTAAATATCTTAAATAGTATTTTAAACCATTATATTTTAATGAATAGGATATAGAGTTTAAATCTTCTTGTAATTAAGTAGGAAAAAAAAAAAAAAAAACTTTTCTCTCCACCTACTATTTTTTTAGACCTACTATTTTTTACCTATAATTTGTTTGGTTGCTCCAACACACACACAAGAAAATAATAATAAACAAATTACCAATTCAATAATTAATTGAGAATGTAACCTGTGTATATAGTTTTAAGTTGTCTATTATAAGTGTAGCTGAACTTTTTTCAAAATTTGTTTATAGCACAATTTAGTTTTATTTTTTTTAAAAATGCTAATCTACCTCTTTCGAGTCACATTTCACAAAAACTTGTTTAACTGAAGAGAAAACGAATAAGTGAAACAACTATTGGTTTTTCATTTTTTATGGCAAAAAAACTTTAAAACTTATCTCTTTATTTCGAGATCTACGAAGTTAGAAATCTCCTTTGGCAAAATTGAGACCAGATCTGGACACACGAAGAGAATAACTTTCAAACAAGGTAAGATACTCTTCATTTTTCGTCACACAACCACTCGTCGCCGCCGTCACCACTAAGCTCCAGACACTTATTTTGATTGAAGTCTCGTTACCGAGATGATCGAAAACTATCAACTGAGCTAGTGATTAACTCTATCCATTGAACTACTAAAAGTTATCAATGAACTAATTGAAGACTATTAGCACACTAATAAAAATGATAGTAATATACTAAAAACAAAAATGATAAAAATGAGATCGATAGACGCAAAGACATTATAATATTTTTAGCTAGACGGTGCTAGCTTTTGTGCTATATATAATTACTTAAAAAATATGTTATTGTTGTATTTATTTAGTGTTTTTTTGTTATACATGAAAAATTCCCTATTAATTTTTTTTTTTAATATTGTCTAAAAAAAAAAAAAAACTAAAAAGAGCCATTCCAATGTAATGTTAAAAAAAAAAAAAAAAAAAAAAAACTTGTTTTCAACATTAAATAGGGATAACTTTTGTTTAAACAACAGTATTTGGGAATTAAAACGTGTAATAGTTACATGGCAATAATGGTATGCCAACAGGATAATTTGTTAAATTTGATAAATACACACATTCAAAATTTAAATTATTATTTTACAATTATACTCAAATTGGTAAAATTAAGCTTAAAAAAAAAAAAAACAAAACTAAGCTGAAATAAATACCAATATAGTTTCTCCGCCATCGAAATATTTTATTTATTTATTACTATTCGTTCATTAAAATAAATAAAATAAGAATATCATAAATTGATTTTAATTTTTTTTGGGTTAAACTCTGCAGTTCAACGAATACAAATTTCCCGTTCACGATCGATACCATATATGTATATATATATATATATATTCATCTTCGCCAATTGATTCCTCCTTCTATATATTCTCTCTTCCTTTAGGTAATCTGGTGTTTTCTCCCCTTTTTGACTCAAATTCGTCTCAAGAACAAGGTACAGAGAATTCGAGCAAGAAGAAACGACAATGGATGGGGGTGGCGCACTGCAGAATCGCACAGTCGAAGAAGTTTTCGGTGATTTTAGAGGCCGGAGAAGTGGCGTTATCAAAGCCCTCACCATAGGTATATTCGTCTTTCATTTTCTTGTTTACTCGTTCTAGGAGAAGGATTAAACCAGGCATGATGGATTTTTATTTTTTTATTTATTTTTTTTTTTTTTATGCTGTTTTCGTTGCTTTATTATGTATTTTATGTCTTTTTTCTTGCGTTTTGGAGTAGATTGTTTTCCTTTTGGTTGATTCTTTGGTTGATTTTGGTGTTTTTGTTCGTGATGTTGACGTTTGGGGGTTTTGAGAGAATACGGAAGTGCTTTGAGAACGAGGAGTAATGAGGATAAAATAAAATGTGTTCTCTAATGCTCTACTCTTGGCTTTTGTGAGACTGTGGCTGTGTAATTTTGAATCTCTGTGTAGTATTCGACTGTTTAACCGTTGGAATCATATTATGATTTTCGTTTCTGAATGTGGATCGATTTCTTTTTTTTGATTTGTCTATATACATGGGCGTCAACATATGGTTAGAAATAAGAGAGGCATGGAGTATTGGTATTGTTGAAGGTGTTCTCTCTTCCTTTGCCTGAGTTTTAGAAGTTGTAACTAAATTCTGTATCATGTCTGATAGTTTGTTAACGATTTATGTTTTCATTGATGGATTTTTTTTGTTTGATTAAGTACTAGATAATGTAGAATGTAAACTCATCCTGTTCAGATAGTGGACAGGACATGTCTTTATTTGTTTTTGTGTTCGTTTTTTGTGTCTTGTTTTATGGCTGGATACTTTGTTTCTGTAACTTTGATTGAGAGTATGGAGCTCTTTGTTGTTTGGACCTTAGCTTTTTTGGTTTTATTTTGTAGATGTAAGTGCCTTATTCTTCTCTGTTTTATAATTGCAGATGTTGAAAATTTCTATCAACAATGCGATCCTGGTACATGACTTTACATATCTCTAATTACTTTTTCTGATCTTCTAAGCCACGAATTCCTAATGTATGAAGCTGAGTTGTCTCTTCATGTTATCTGGAATATGAACCTATCAGCCCTCATTAGATTTGAGCTCTCTTTAGATTTAATGTTTTTCTTTGGGTTTTTCTTCGGTTACCAAGCTTTTTTTGTAATTATTCTTTTTAAGTGTCATTTTGCTAGAATACCCTTAAAGGGATCCCCTTATTTGGCTGTTTTTTTATTCCCCTTAGCATTGTTCTTTCATTTTTTTCTGTCCATGAAAAGGTTGGATCTTTTTCAAATAAAAAAAGAAGAAAACTTATGATCACCCCATCCATTCAATTCTATTTGCTACCATCGCAAGTTTCAGATTTTACGTTCATAGTCTTAAGTTTATATACCCCTTAGCTATTTATAACAGTTATGTGGTTTCTACAGAGAAGGAAAATCTATGCTTGTATGGATTTCCAAATGAAGCATGGGAAGTCAATTTACCTGCTGAAGAAGTACCTCCAGAACTTCCAGAGCCGGCATTGGGTATCAATTTTGCAAGAAATGGCATGGAGGAAAGGGATTGGTTGGCTTTGGTTGCTGTCCATAGCGATTCTTGGTTGCTCTCTGTTGCCTTCTATTTTGGTGCAAGATTTGGATTTGATAAAGCTGATAGGTATTTTCACTTTGAATTACTTCATATTGGAGTTATTTCAATGACCATGATGGCTGCTCTTGCTAATAAAATATTTTGCCTTTTTTTTTTTTTCGATGTAGGAGGCGGCTTTTTAATATGATAAACGATTTGCCAACTGTATTTGAGGTAGTCACGGGTATTGCAAAGAAACCGGTGAAGGAAAAGTCATCAAGTGCTACTGCTAATGGTAGCAGATCCAAGCAAAGCTTTAAAACGGTATGCGTGAGCGCGATCTTCAGTTTTTCATTTGGTTGACTCATTTCATTTGTGTTTACTTTTTCTTAATAAAATTGTTTAATTCATATTTGCTTGTCTGCTAGTGATGATGATGTTCGTAGCTCTGATGAGCAGTCTCCAATTTTTCAATTGGTTAATCGTTATTTTGCTCTAAATTAATGTAATTTTTTTTGAGATTATAACAATTGGGAGTGGAGAATTTGAACTCATGACCTCATGGTCTTTGGGTGTACACTGATGCCGCTGAGTTACCGCTCTTTTGGCCTATAAATTAATATAATTTTACTTCGTCTTACACACCATTCGCTCTGTTATTTCTCCAACTCCTATTCAAAGCTAGGATAAAAGATACTTCATGGTTAGAAGGTATAGGTTCAATCCATGGTGGCAACTAACCTAAGAATTAATTATAGCCAAATGTAATACAACCAATATAGAACAAGCTGACATGGACCGGACTCACAAATATATACAAAAAAAGAGATACCCATGGCTTGCCTATTTGTGCTCTTTCTTGGTGTGATGTAATTTACAGCATAGATTACTTGGACTATTGCTTCATTCTGATCTTCCAACTATTTTCAGCAGGAACATGAGATTAATGGAATGTATGCGAGGCAGTCGCAGACACGGGAAGATGTAGAGGAGGGCACGTATGAAGAAGAAGAAGATGATGAAGAAGAAGAGGACGAGCATGGTGACACCTTGTGTGGGGCATGCGGCGAGAATTATGCATCGGACGAGTTTTGGATCTGCTGTGATATCTGTGAGAAATGGTTCCATGGAAAATGTGTTAGAATAACTCCTGCAAAAGCAGAGCACATTAAGCAGTACAAATGCCCATCCTGCAGCCACAAGAGAGGCCGCATTTAAAATGGCGAAAAATGCAACAAGCAATGCTGAGAAATTGAAGGCAAAAGCTCCATGGGAGTTGGCTGCTTTATTATTTCAGGTTCTCTAGTTTTGCATTTTCAGTTTCTTCTCTATGTAAAGTCTAGAGTTTTGCCACTTAGTTTTTTTTCCCCCTTATATTCATGTCTTTTAATGCAAAAGCTCCATGGGAGTTGGCTGCTTTATTATTAGCACTTCGAAAATCCCTCAAGAATGAATCATGTTAACCTTTTTATGTAGTAAAGAAAATACTCAGTAATCTGGAACCAATTGTATTACTATGGATTTCAATATGAAATATTCAGATGGATCGAATGGTGGGTATTTCGAGAGCTTAAAACTTAAAACATAATAAAATAAAAAATAAAAAGATTATCCCATTAATAGTTTTGGACAGATAAATGTTGTCGAATTTATTCTATATTTTCCATAAATTTTAAAATTAGATTCATCATGGACCTGGTAACCTCAAATACTATAAAATGATACTTATTTACGAATTGATTTTATTTTCTTTAATAACTAAATAGAGTAGGTTTAAGTAGCTGTCTATATTAATTAAGGTTTAGATAGACATTCATAAATATAAAAATAAAACAAGAAGTCTATTATTATTTAGAGGTTAATTTTTATCGAAATGGGTTAAAGAATATAAATATATTTTCACAGAAGAGGCATTATATGAGACTTATTTATTTGTAATTGTAACTGTATTTATTTTTACCGGAATTAATTTTCTTAATTATGTTTTAAGTGACAACTACTCAAGTATAATGAGTGTTGGTAACAGTTGATTTAATGATCAAATAAATGTTATAAACATAAATTGTTATGAATTCAATTTAGATTTTTTTTTTTGAGATTACAATAATTAGAGTAGGGGGCTTCAAGTTCGTAACCTTGTAGTTTTTTTTTTTTTTTTTTTGTATCTATATATTGATACTGCTGAGTTACTGTTGTTTTGGCCAATTGTAGCTCACAAATGTAGAGTTTTTTATTTAAAAATTATTCGAGTACAAATGTAGAGCGTTAACTTTAAATAATCCCACCTTCCTAAAACTAGAAATTACAAGCCCCACAAATATTACAAATTTCAATTATAATTAAAGCCCAATATACAGCAGTCCCACCAATAGACAATAGGATTTGGATGTCTTATCTGGGCGTTATGATTTATATCTGTTTGAAATCTTCAGTTAGAAGATGGAATATTTTAATCATAAATCTTTTTCACTTTGGCAATTAGTTAAAAGATTAAGGGATTGAACTTATGACATTTTGGTTATGAGTTTACAAATATTCTTTTATTTCGTTGTATGTCTAAGTTTATCAGTTCAAGTAATAACCGAATGTAGTCCTTGAAAAAAAAACAAATGAATTTAGTTAAGAATAACTCATAGAAACTCACAATATTTGTACCCAACACTAAATCAAAGTTAAAACATACAAAAAAAAAAAAAAAAAAACTATTCAAAGTAGTTATTGTAAGATGATGTACGAGGAGTTATCTTATGGGCAATTTAGATTATATGTTGAATTTTTAAAATAAGAATCTTAGTCATATCTCTAGGTCTACTAATAATCTCTCTAAGGAAATTGCTCATAATTTGATAGTTTAGGAAGTTTATGAATCCATAAACCACTCTTATTGGAAATGTTAGATTTATCATTATTATTTTTTTTTTTATAAGTTTTATCTCCCTAATAATATGCTAATGAAATTGTCACAATTTTTGAATCTGTAAACCACTCTTATGAGAAATATTAGATAATTAGGGATGAGAAGATTGGAACCCACCACCTTTTAGTCTATCGATATATACTAATGCCATTTAGTTACATATTGAATTTTTATTGTAAGGGCCTAATTCGCATCTCTAAGGCATGAAGTTGCTCATAATTTGATAGTTGGAGTTCTTGAATTGGTTTTATAGCCTGCCTCCTTTACATGGTTGACAAGGTTGTTAGATTATGATTTTCCAGGTTGTAGTCAGTATATTAACGAATGAATGAATTGATGTCTCTTCTAAAAGATTATTCAACAAAAAAAAAAAAAAAAAAAAAAGATCTACAATTTCTACACTGTACATTTTATATATAAACATTGAGAGGCCATACATCATATTAACAAAGGAAGATTGACAAATAGAAAGAAAGAAAAAGGAAATCCTAACAGAGAATTATCTAACACACAATCAGAAAATGACAATCTACAGCATTTAGACTACCAAAACTCATCTTTTTCTGCTGTTTAGTTTGTCAAATCCTCTTGATTCTTGGTTGATAGCCGTTTGAGAAACTCATACGTAGTGATCATAGTCGTTGCAGACATTGACATCGATGCGCACCGAGGTGCCAAGCCTCGGTAACATGCCGACCAACCACCTTCCCTAACTAAATTTCTCAATGTCTGTCCAATGGTTGGCACTCGCCTACCATTTTCATCCCCATCCAAAACTTGCAACCTTGTCTTGATTGTGTCGAGTGGCATTGTTATTAAAGCCGAGATGCTACCCGCCATGGCTGCACTTGCACCCTGCACTGCAACCACAGTTTTCGAATCTGGTCGATAAACATTAGCTATATTTTCATTCCCATCATCAACCTTCTTGGCATTGTAGCATCCAATTCCACCCCAAACAAGTCGCTGTGCTACATAATAAGAAGCCCACCACACTGCATTGGATGGTGCATATGTCACGATCGATATCCCAAAACCCCGGTAGAGGCCTCGGAGTCCATCCGTGTTGAGGATTTTACGAAATGCATCAATTCCGTTGAGGTAATGAATCGAGGAAGAAGCTTTGGGAGCAGTAGGTTTGTAGCTACTTTGAACCATGAGTCTCTGACTCACAACATCAACAGGAGTCCAGACAAGCTGAGCCGCCATTGCAGCACTCAAACCAGCAGCTGCATTAGCAATTGTAGCAGCAGTGGCCTCTGGAAATCCCATTCTAACAGTGGCAGTTCCGACGTAGCTCTTTGTAACTTCAAGAGCTCCCATGTACAGAGCTCTAGCAGGGATTGTTCCCATTAGAGAAGTCCCAAATCCTCTGTAGAGAGCTCGAAAACCCTCATGACGGACGAGGGAAAACGAAGTTCGAAAGCAAGAGAGCTGCGAATGAGCAACCTGCTGCCGAGTTTTCAACACCACCATTGGATAAAGAGAAGCCGAAACACCTGAAAACAACGCTGCACCGAGAAAGAAGAATTTAGATTTATCAAGCATTTGCCAATCAATTTCAGCCGGAATATGAATCTCCTGCGGCGATTCTTCCTCCGCCGCACCCAAATTCATCTTCGCCACCTTTTACAATTTTTCACAGAATTTAATTAAAAAAAAAACCCAAAAAAAAAAAAAACGAAACGTGATACGAACAATCCAGAATGAACTCCAATCTTCAAGGCTCAAATCTCCGCCACTAGTTCTTCCATCGACAGACGAATTGATTGGAAGAAAACACGTGAAGAAGAAGAAGAAGAATCAAATAAAACTATACAAAATTGATCGATTAATATACAGATTCAACAGAGGAAACGGATCTCGAATGATTCATTTCAAAAGTTTCCTCCTCTTGTGGAACCAGGTCTTCGTCGTAACAAAATCAACGACGTAATGATCCACCATTTGCCAGGTGAAATGGCAACATTCATCGGGGAAACATTGCCGGGAAACCAGTGGAATTGAGATGGAAAATTAGGGCTCCAATTGGGTGGTAATGGCGGTGGAAACGGGGAACCGGATGAGAATGGGTAATGAGTAAAAAGGGTAGGATTTTGAAAACGTTAAGGATGACCGGCACGTGGCGGTATTGAATTAGAAAAGGTAAATGGCTTTACTTTTGGTTTAGGGTTTTCTTTTCCATCTTTGTTGGGCCGCAAAGCGACGGCTCGTTCGAACCAATGAGTGACGTGTAATGTAAACCCTATCCATCCAGACCGTAATTTTTAATTTTTTTTAGAGTTTTAATCTCCTGTGGTGTAGACGTTTATGAACCTTCAACCAATCATTTTTCCGCCAATAGGAGGTGGATCCCAACTGTAAGGAAAGAGGTTAATATAGAACCCCAAGAATAACTGAAAAGAAACAATACATAAATCAAGGCACTTTGTTAATAACATGTTTTACCTAAATCAACTTACCATCCATAACTTTTGTAAAATTAATCGGGAATCATACCAAACTTTAATAATTTTTTCGTTTTAAAATTTTTTGAAATTTAAACTTTGTATTTAACTAAAATGTCTCACTTGTTTATCTTCTCCAAAATATGTGAATCCTAATCAAATTTCACATATTAAACCAATTTTTTAAAAGCTATTTTTTTCAACTTTCAAATTTCAACTTTGTTTTTTAAAAATAAAGGTAAGAGGTAGATATCGAGATCATGAAAATTATACGTTGGAGTAATACTTATAAGCTTAAATTTCAAAAACAAAAAATAAAGTAGTTATCTAGCAAGGTCTTAATTATTAGATATATACTCCACTTGGATCAAAAATTAAAATAAAATTATAAGAATTGAGAAAGAAAAATAAGACCTTGATATTCCACTTGTGCAGAAAGGAAAAAAAGAACTAGGTGCCAAGAAGTGAAGGAAACTTGCAGTTTTTATTGATAAAAAAAGAGATATAGATACATTTGAGCAATATAATATGAAAATTTACATCAAGCTTGAAAGAATGAATAATACCAAATCTTTCTTTCCCTCCAAAATTCCACTGTTAAATCCAATTCCAGAGATTTAGTCCCCAGCATTTTGCATGAGCTCAAACCACTGTAATAGAGAGGAAAAAAAAAGACACCCATAGGCTTCAATTATATCAAATGAAAAATGAAGAAAACTAAATTTGACATGAGAGCCAAGTTTGATTTTTTTTTACCTGTCTCAGTAGATCTCCAAGGGTCCTAGGAAGAGCTTCGATATTCTTTAAACTAATGTAGTATGGGAAAGGAAAAGAATCCATGTACTTGGAGAATTTTATGTTTCCACCTTCAAAAGAAGCTTCCTGTAAACCAAAACCAGAAACAGAGATTGATTGAAGTCAAATGGGAAAAAAAGAAGACTTGAATCTTAAATCTATCTATATTGCTCCTTAGAAAAAGGGATATACCATGAGGTCCATGATCGACTCCTGCGCACTATCAAGAAGCAAAAATGCAACCATACGTTTCCGACTTAATGTGTCCCTCACGTATCGTTTTAATTTCTCCTGAACATGACAAAATACTGGTTATGAAAATTATACAAGCACGAGTGAAGCCAATTTAGTATAGTTTTAACTGGTTAACACACTCTCGAGTAAAAGGTCAGGGTTTAAATCTCCCTCTACTGATACCCTAAAATGTGGTAGAGCTCTCAACTACCCTTTGTATTTTCTTTTTGGAAATCGAAAAATCAAAGTTTTGCTTCACTATACCCCGGCGCATGTCCCTAGGCCAAACACCGGAAGATATTAAAGGAATGGAGACACGGGAGGTGTCTACAAATTAATGTCATAGGTGAGTCTCAAACGTGTGAGCTTGTGAGGAGCACACCTTCAAAACCCAAGTCTTCAACAAGCGCACCACACCACCCCTTGAGGGCTCAAATGGCCCTTTGTATTAAAAATAAAACAGGAAAGAAATTCTACAACAAGGCTACACCAAAACATGTTTTCATTGAGTTCCTGTTTACATAGAATAGTAACAGCTGTAAAAATAGTTCCCAAACAAGTCCTGAGAATTGGCCTATGAATAAGAATAACAACTTGGAAAAATTTTACCACCTTCTCATGAAATCTTCCATCTGCAATGATTAAAACAAGCTGCTGTAGAGGATTGTGTCCAGATGGAAGACGTGCTCTAGTGACTGCATTATCCAGTGTGTCATTGAGATATTTCAATAGGTCAACAACAGGCTCGTCAGTGATGCTGTTCTCTTGTTTAAATGTTAAATTAGAGATCATCTGTCCATAAATTCATCAGATGAAAAACGGTATGAGAATCGGATATATTTTTGGTAATAACAAAAACATAAAAGATTATCATCCCTAACTTCCTAGTTTCTAGATAAGCATTGAGAAAATTTTTACCTGGACACCAGCCTCTGCCGTGAATGATTGATCAAAATCATGCAGTAACCTTATGTTTCCCTTCTTCCCAAAGCTTGCAACAGCTAAGCTTCCCATTTCTAGTTGGGACATTGCACGGCATACAGTCACTAGTGCTTCAATAGCAACCGCTCCGCAACAGCTTTCAGACATGCTCCGAGAATCATCCACGGCAATAACAATTTGGTAATCACGTTTGTTAGGCCTTGTCCTTCTCATCCATATCTTATCTTTACGATAATGACTTGCTATATATGGAATAACCTGAATGCATTCCAAGCATTAGTTTTTTAAAGACTTTTTTTAAAGGGAGAGAATAACAAGTTTAAGAAGATTGAATAGTCTACCTTTTTCATATTGATCCTTTTGCCAGTTTTGTAATCCCCTTGGAGCTTGCTGGCAAGAGTTGGCTCCATGACAAGACGCAGTTGTTCAGCCAACTCTTGAGATAACCTAGTTGTGCGCAGTTCATATTTCCTCCAGAGAGCGGTTCCATTATCTTTCATCTCATTAGAGACTACATCAGCATTATTCACTTTCCCCAACTCATCATTACTCACAGAGAGCTTTTCAAATTTATGCATTGGCTCGTTCATGTAAGTCCTATTAACAGATATCAAATTATCTGATAAAGGCGTAGAATAACCATCTTCCTTGTTATGTTCTTGAGATTCCTCCTCAGCTGCATTCTCCAAACTTGAAACAGGGATGGAATCATCAACTATACTTTTATGAACGGAGGTACGATTCATAGCATGGGTTTCAAGATTTTGTCTCTCGGACTCCATTGGCTCAGAGTAATCAGATTTCATGGCAGCAGTACTATCTCTATCAAAGCTATTAGAATTGGCATCTTTATCAATCTGCTCAGAAGTTGCGGGACCCAAAGCCTGTGCGGAACCCTTTTCCAACTCGGAGACAAATCCATACTCTTCTGCATCTTCATCCTCCATCTCTTCTTGTACATCAGCATTATTTTCCTGGACATCGACTGAAACTTTTGCTCTTTCTTTCCACTTATTTAGTGCATCGCCAACATTCCGATAAGGATTTGGTTGCATTTTTTGAAAAGACGATGCTTCATGCTGAGGCAATTGATTATTTGAAGGATCATCAGTGAATTTCCCACCACTTGACGAGTCAGCTGCCAAGATATCAGTCTCAGAAGTATCACCAGCAGGCATGCTTCTTGATGGAGCACCATCATTTTGTACTTCATTACCTGTAGACCAGCTTGTCTCCAGGCCAATGCTCCTAGAGTTTGATGACTGCAAGCCACCACCATTTGGTTGTGTAGCAGATTCTGTGTTTTGCGCATTTTCACCTGCCTCTGATGCATCATTCCTTGGTGCCATTGCATTCAGCTGATTATTTTCCTCACGATCATCACCTTCAATGTCCATCTCAGAACTTTCATGGTCAATCTCAGCTTCAGTCATATTTTCATCTATTGGATCTGTCACGTTCTCCTCCATAGTCCCATCCTCGGTAGCATTTCTATCCTCTTCAAAATCATCTTGCACAGAAGATGCATCTTCTTTTTCATCCATCTCCAGATCTGAACATTCATTTGACTCTTCATGCTTTGATCCTGGTGGTTCAACAATTTCTTGCTCTTTATCAAAATTCATGTCCTCAGCTTCCTCTCCATCAACGGGGTCAGTATTACTTTCACCTTCATCATTCTGTTCCTTCAGTTCATTATTATCTGTCTCGCCATTCTTGTCTGCAAAACCTGAATCTTCATTGTTGGCTCTAAGTTCCATAGAGTCATCCTTGTTCTTAACTGGAGGCCCTGATTCATTTTTTTCATTCTCATTATAAGGACATTCGTCTTCATCTTTATTCCACATTTTCTCATCAACTACTTCACTTTGAGCTCCTGTTTCTCCAAAGGCAGACTCCAATTGCTCATCCTCATCACCGCCAGGTTCATTGTCCTCAGAATCCTCGCTAACACTAAATGTTTCCGCATCAAAATTTTCCTCCATTTCAATACCTTTATCATCTTTACTCGGGTTTTCCGTTGGAGCATCCAACTCACTTGCCTAAACAAGAAATTTATTATTAGGAAAATCAATAAAGAACATAGGAAAACAACAAACAGGAAGACCGATTATCCAGTAAAGGGACTTGTAGCAAACCTTCTCATTAGCACCAAGTAGCTGATCCTCATCATCTATCTGGTCACTCACATCATTTAATCCTGCACCCTCTCCCATACCTGTTCCACTCGCTTCCTGAACTTCTTTATTGGTAACATCATCGTCTGGATCTCCAGAAATACCAAATCCTTCAGAGTACAAATTAGCCAAAACTGTAGCTAGCACATTGGTTGTTACTGATACCTGCATTGAAAATTTGATCAAGTCCATAAAAATGTGATCTAAGAGGTTACGAAATAAACAGTGGTATAAATTAAATACAATAGATTAACTTCATACTCCGTAAATAAATGTTCACATGTTCATAGTGCAACATGATTTTTAAGTTAAAAGGGAAAATAGAGAGAAAAGATCATGAATGTTCCATGTATTTGAACATAGAAAAAATTGAAAGGAATACAATTGAGTTATGACAACCTACCGAGCAATTGAAGTCAAAAACATCGAGTAGTAGACAATCACCGATATTCTTCATCAGGTCCAAGAGTACATGTAATTGCTCAAAATAAGCGCCAACTTGCAAAGGCAATATGCAATCTTTCGAGAGAGAATTGCGCTTGAGTTTTGTACTAGATGTATAAAGCAGTTTAGCCTGAACATAGAAGTCCAAATGAAAAGCCAAGCCACTATTTCAGAAGGAAAATGTAGAAAAATGAGTGAGAAAATATGAACTTACAGCGCAAGAGATTGTCTTTAGAAGCTTATCACATATAGTGTCCAAGCTCAAATTTTTCACGAACAAGCCCAATAAAGATTCCCAAGAAGTAACATTCCCTATATTTTCTGGTGGCAGACTATGCTCAGAGCAAGAGGAAATAAAATTTTCCAATGCGCTGAATATTTGTCCAAAAGTATCCTCAAGGGCTTCATTAAATCTGCTATTAATCTCAGAAACATTTTCACCATTAATAAAACTACTCTCTGCCTCCATGCCAAATCTGAACTCTTCCTCAAAAAGCCTTGCCTACAAAAATTTCAATTTTCAAATGACCATCAGTGAGAAGTTGACTTCATTTACAAATAACTGACATTGCGGTCGCGGTAAAAACTATTTAGGCATACCTTCTCAAATACATCAAAATGACCAAGCAGAATATTTTCAACTGAGCTTCGGTTAGCAACACGTTTGGACAGTGCACAGTGATACTCCCTGAAGATATTGATAGTTTCAAAATTCTTAATGACAAGCTCTTTCATTTGTTCCGTAACAACAAGTGGTTGCAAGAAACTGACGGGCGTTGATATAACTTCCTTCCGGCTGAGAAGGAGACTATCAAGACATTCCTGTAGCATGGATTCCATAAATATAGAGCAACAATCAATATATACACACAATACAAAATGAAGAATGAAATTGTGAACCTTTGACTTCAGAAAAACAGGCAAAAATTTCTCTATAGCTTCAAGAAGCCCATTTTCTTCAGAAATGTTCCTTTGGCAGGACTTCAAATGCACATTTTTAAATGATTTTAGCAGGATTAGTTCTTCGTAAGCAGTTGTACTCAAACTGTCAAAAATTTGCTGTAAAATCAAGAAAAACAGTGGAAATATTTAACTAAAATGTTGCAATAGAATTATTTAAGGATAATCAGAAATGGCATTGATAATAAGCAAATGGAAATCAAACTGACCTTCTGCTGCCACATGCACCTATATACGATGTCCTGATTACAACTTATTCTGATTTCATAACCTTTACAGACACTGGAATCCTTAGAACAAGAGTACAATTTTTCCAAAAGTGATACACAGCTTTTCAAGTGATTCAATTGCTTAGCGAAGTGTTCAGCAACAGTATGTTGCTTTTGCTGTATTACAACAAGCTGGTACAGGAAAGAACATGACTGCTCAACCTATAAGAGAGAAAACAAGAAATAATGGCAAAATTTAAGTCATCCCTCGAATAGACATGAAGGAACTATAAAGGAATAAACCAGTCACTGTGCACCATGTTATATCTGGAAAGTATTATAAAAAAACAAGGATACAAAAGCATTCTTTATTTAGTATGGAAAGCCAATGCACAGACATGTAACCGGGAGTTACCTGTTCCCGAGTAACATCTTTGTGAGAATTCAAGCAAATCTGCTGTAAGTGCAACACTGCTTTTACACTCTTGAAATAGTATTCAATGGCTTCACTTCTTTTAGCAGCTAATCCTACATTTTGAAATTTTTTATCTTCACTGGGAGGATTATCATCTGAAAGTCCACGTGACATTCTACTCGCACTCAGAAGCAAATACTGAATCTCATCTAATTGCGGAAGGAACCACCAAGATTTAGGAAGCTCCTGGAAAGAAAAGGCCAGCATATAAGCAAACACGACATAACAGTATAGACAGCTCCATAATTTAATGAAAATTTGGCATCTAATTTTTACTACCTCCAAATAAAAAGATTTGTGCCTTGACAAACCACTGGCTTCCAAGAGCTTCAAAAGTTCAGACAAGGCCCTCCGCTTCCCTTGGCTCTTTTTTGTTTCCTTCCAAATTTCATCGCAATAGATTGAACTTTGATATATTCTTTCAACCGTGCAACTTATAGATTTCCATTCTTCTTGATAGGAAAGAGAAGGCAATTGAGATTCTGGTTGCTGAATACTACTAATCAATTCTGAAAAGTTGCAATATTCTCACTGTTAATATAGGAAACACTAAACAAAACTCGAAAATTAAGAATATAGTTTTAATAGAAAACCTTCAGCACTCTTTAAACTTGAGAATGGAAGCTTGTATTCAGGAGTCGTATTCAGGCACAAATTTTGCAGCACACTCTGTACACTTTTTCTCCAGTCAGTAGACCAATTAAACCTTAAAACAAAAGAAGGGATGTCAGGATTCAAAATACAAGAAGTTCTAAACACTAAAGTCGCAAGGACTAGCTGAAACACAAAAAAGGTTAACCTGTCTTCTGCTCCAGATGGAAGAGTTTGTATTTTGGTCCCTTTTTTCCCTGCATCTTGGTTGAAGAAAAGCAACACAGGTTGCTGTAACAGATCCTATAATGAAAAAGAGAAGGTAGAAATAATAAGAGAAAATGTGAAGGCTTCTGATTACAACCTCTTTCATTCTTCTTAAAAGTGGATGCGGCCCAAACGTCTCATTTACCCACTCTTCCAAATTCAAATTCCAAAATAAAAAAAAAAAGCTTTAAAAAGCAGCATCTGATCCTAAAAGTTCAGAATCAGATTATTCTGATTTCAGCAGAATGAGACCTTTTGATGTTCAAAAGGCTAATTGAAATGATTGTTCATCACTTACACTGTATTTCTTAATAAGCTTCCTAAGCTTCAGCCTATGTCTCCTCGAGTTCTCCAGAGAACAATAACTCTCAACCCGTTCCCAACAACATAACTTTTGATGTTCCTTCAACTCCGTCTCAATTTTTTTCCGACAACCTTCTACGTGTTCCATTATTCTGAAATGAAAAGAAAAACATATCTCATGGTCTATCAATACAAGATCTTAATAAATAAAAAATCTATCAGTACAAGAAGCATCCAATGTTCTAAAGTGGAATATATATATAAATATATATATCTCGTGAAACTTACAATGGTATAAATTGAACATAATATCCAAATAAGTTGTACAAGGCCTTCAAAAGTTCCATCTCATATGGACTGCATCATTTGAGAGAATTTCATGATTAGAAAGAAAGAGTTTATAATATCAATAGCTGACTGCAGAAACGAAGCACCATGAAGAGAGAATTTATGACAATCACAAGCAAAGTCGCAAACAATTAGTCCATCTTCCCATTTATACCGCATCTCAGAAACAAAATTTCAGAAAAGATCATTTAAGGTTACCTTGAAACTTTAACACATGCGCCGATTCTAATATGTGAAAGGAATGAAAAAAGAAGTTGAAGGCGCTTTCTGAATTCCCCAACACTTGATGTTTGAATGAAATCCTCCAAACTGCAATGAACATGTAACTCTTTCATATAAAATAGCAATAGAATAAAAAACATTTTGGGTACAAGGTTTAATTGGTAAAGAACATGCCTACTGATCGTAGAGTCCGAATGCCAATGCCGTAGGATTGAGAACAGAGGAAACCATAACTGTAGCAAAAATGGGTGCAGAAGTAGATTATTAGTGCTGAAAAATGTAACATATAGGTTATTCAAGACAAGAGGCACTTAGTAAGACACAGCATCAAAATAATTGAGCTTCCTGAACGTGAAATTGTTTTAACTTTAATGTCAAGTGGGAAAAACCATCTGTTGATGTAAATCACCCTAAAAGCTTAAGCTAGTAGGTTGGGTAAATTTAGGATAGAACTCGAATTGTATTACGGAATAAAAGAGAACCAAAATACAAACTACAAGTATTTATAGGTACTTGGAACCTCCCATTCTTGAGAATACTCTCAAGCCCAATACCAAAATGGTCACAATACATTCATACCTCTTCCGTATCCATCCCCTCTATTTATAACCAAATGTCTAACAAACTTCCTTAGGTATTTACTAAAATATCCCTAAACTATCCCTAATAACAACCCTATCAATTTAATTATATCAACTAACACCATCTCTCAACCATTTGAGAAGTCAATCTACTAAAAGAATCAGATTAGAAGCACTGAAAGGAAAAAGTGAAATTTAGAACCCTGCCTCATCCTGTGGAACAAAAGTAGCATTATAAAACAACATAGAATTGGACCAAGTATCACCTTTCCACAATTGAGTTCGTACTGGTCCTGCACCTCATCAAGCAAGGACGGCCATGAGTCAAACTCAATCCTTTTCCATGATGAAACTAATTCAAGTATAGGCTCCAGTTGGTCTGCAAGTTATAATGCAAATAGTTGTAGAAAATGATTTTATAAGAGCAAGGCCAAAAGAAAACTATTGAAGGTCCTTACCAGAGGAAGAAAACTTCGACCCATGTTCTGGTAATTTCTGCACCTTGTTGACCAAGATTTGCAAACCTGATAAAGCCTGTAAAGATCATAATGAAAAACACAAGGAAAAAGGTTAATTGCTTATAATAGCTCAACGGCATTAGATATACGCCCAAGGACCACGAGGTCACAGGTTCGAATTCCCCACCACCCCAATTGTTGCGTAAAATCCAACAAAGTTGCAAGAAAATAAAAATTGTCAGCATCGTTAGTTCCATAAGAAGAAGCTTTTAACCAGGTACTAAATTTTATATTTAAGAATTGAAATATAGATACGCCCCATCTTGATAATTAAGTATGATCTAATGTGCTGCTCTAACTAACACCAAAACAAACAAAAAGATTTCTATCTCAGTAATAAACTTACTACACCCCTTGAAAACAAACAAATACCTTTGCTACTGGAGTGTCCATAGGAATTTTTTTAAGCATTTCAATTATATCCAAGATGTTCTGAAGAGCATGAAGCTCTCCTTGATCAAGCAAAAGTGAAGAAATGCGTTGATGAAGAGGAGCAAGCAACTTCACCATATTTGCTATCATGGAAGGATTTGAATCCTGGGTAAGATTATAAAAATCACAAACTTAAATAACAGTATGTTAACGAATAAAAATCACATAAATCACAATGGAAAACCTTGTAGAAGTTATGTTTTCCAGCTACTCTTTCAGAAAGAACAAAGTTCCCTTCATGCTCCAAACAAAGTCGTAATAAGTGCTCTGGTGCAAGTTTTGCATCAAGACATGACAGCAACAAACCACCAAAGTCTGAATAAAACAACGAACAGATTTCAATATTAAGGGTTCAACGGTTATTAGCATAAAATGACCAACGGTCTTGAAGTCATAAATACCTTTAATCAACGCTATACCCAGATTATATGAACCAGAAAATGAATGTAGCCGGGATGCATCAGATACTTTAAAACTTCCAGGCTGCAAACAGAGAAGAAGCATCGGAATCAGGTAATAAGTAATTTAACAAAAAAAACAAAAAAACAGCAGAACAAAAGTGGAAAACAGAAAGAAATACTGTTAGCAGAAAGATCCTTTACATATTCTTACTAAAATTAGTGATGCACTAGCGTATCTAAAGTATATAAAAAGCACCAATCTTCTGGCATAGTTAAAGTACTGAGCTTACAGCTAAAACAAGATCAGGAGAACCAAACAGCTGATTATGAATGTGAATCATTTGGTCAATCATCGACTCATCTATTAGGTTCCATTCATCTTCTGGAGTTTCATATTGCTTGCTAGCTTCACTCTGGAAAATGACCAATTATTTCAACCAATTAATGTATGAAAATAGCACAAGATCAAAGATACACTATGTAATTGCAGAAAAACTTGCAAGGAGTGGTACCATCTCAGTGGTTTCATTTTCAGAGAGTAACTCCATTTCCGTAGAAATACCATTGTCGATTGACATTCCAGCTTCATCTTCAATAACATTATCAATTTTGAACACACGAGGCTTAAACTTGTACAATTGAGAGTCAAGATCTTCTTTAGTCTTGGACTGAACTTTCATACTCAACCACAGATTGGTAAACCCATTGAAAATTTTATCCATTAGCTGACCAGTACATACCATCAAAAAGATTGTTAACAATCATGAAAAAAAATCAAGACTTGTACGAGGAAGGTATAATAATGGTATAATAATAAACATTCAGGTAAAAAATATATGTAAAGGGCTTCACCAGAAAAGATGAAGTATCCATCAGCCTAGAATCAGCAACAACATGTGAAGCACGAACCAGAATGTTGTACTGTAAACAACTTTTAAGTTGCAGAATGCAGGCCTGTGATCAGAACGAATGATGCCAAGGTTAACCAAAAAACAAAAACTAATGACTATTAATTTCCTAAAAGGTAATTGAAAATACAGACCATATCCTTATCTGCTTTATCTCTCGAACAAATAACCAGTTTTTCCAGCAAACCCATATCCATTGAATGGAAACAATCTGTATCAGCACGAAGATCGTGGAAAGAAAGCCCAGCCAATCCATTGTTTAAATCAACAGATATCTGATTCGATGGAAGCCCTCGTGGGAATCGCATAAAGGAATAAATTGAATTCTGGCACAATTTTCATGATCAGCATTTGAACTTATGAAACCAAATTCAATTATGGACGGAAAAAAGAGATAATAAGAAAAGCAAAAGCTGAAAGAATACCATAACTTGCTCCTTGTTATACGATTCAACTACACCAGAAAAGGACAAGCTTGATAAAATAATTGATGAGCCTAGCTTCATTTCATAAACTGCAAGCTGTATGGGTTGAATTATATCAAGATATCCAGCGTACTCATCCGCTGATAGTCGATCAATAAATCGATAAGCCATTTCCTGTGTAATCAAACCATGTTATGTAAAAGCAGCAAAAAGATAAGAATACTACTGTCAAGAAAAATAATCAACAAGGTAGATGCAAAAATTACCTCCCAGTTGCATACTCTGTCAATTTGGTACGAGTCTGTTGCTTCAATATTAGTCAACAAAATATTAACAAACTCAAAAAACTCCTCACACTCATGTTTCAACTTATTAAACTTCCCAGGTTCCACACGAAAAACAACCTGAACACAAAAAAAGTCATCACAATGAAAACCAAAACTATAGAAGAATTCCTCCATCACCAAAGAGTAACTACTTGTGTCTGCCGTCAAAACTACCAAATACAGCAACAGACCTTTTTCTGCAATTTTCTGCATTCAAGTTCAATATTTTCAACTGTCTGTTTCCTTTCCTTATTAGCATCTCCCACGATGGAAAACACTCCAGCCAAAAGTTCACACTCTTTCCGCACCTGCAACAACATTGTTTAGTGGCATCAACTAATCATCCAACAAAAGTAAAAAGGTTGGCTTCAAAACACCCTGAGAGCAGCAGAAACACTTGGTACAGAACATCATACTTTTAGTGACAAACAAAAAATAATATCATTTATATCACAAAAGAATCAAGATTTCATTTTTAAAAATTATTGATTGCTAACCAATTGTGGCTTGGGTTATTCTGAAGGCACAAAACATCATCAGCACATTTATAAGAATCGAGAATCATGGCAAAACATACATTATCTTTAAACACGGAATTAAATCAATAAATAAACTCTTTTTAATAGAACAAGTTAATACCTCAATTTCGACTTCATGTGAAGATTTCTTTTCCATTAATTGCTTATATTTGTAATAGTATTTGATGGATGGATCCAAGTGAGAGCAACTAAGCAGCAGATACAATCGCAATGCACCAAGTCTTAACCACACACGGCCAAGTTCATAATGTAGGTCTTGAAACAAGAATAAAAGAAAAGTTGTAAGAAACCATGATGAGAAATGCAAAAATTAACATGATATCCATAACTATCTATCCAAGTCAACTTACATGCACCTCAACCATTGTCACGGGACATATAATCTAACCCAACAACATTTGAACTCATAGGCCCCTCCATGAGGGTTCGAGCAAGTTTACACGCACCTCGACTATTAAGGGTCAACAAACTAACATTAATGTAGGAAGTTACCTTACAAGTTTGGGTTAAATCATTAGTAGTGGTAATATATGGGACATATAATCTAACCCAACAACATTTGAAATCATAGGCCCCTCCATGAGGGTTCGAGCAAGTTTACACGCACCTCGACTATTAAGGGTCAACAAACTAACAGTAATGTAGGAAGTTACCTTACAAGTTTGGGTTAAATCATTAGTAGTGGTAATATATGTGTGTGAGAGAGAGAGAGAGTGCCCAGACAAGCTTATACTTTTCTCACGGGACAACACACATGAGCCTACTACATGTGGTTTAAAGGAAACTCAAGGGAACTAATTTTTTAAGGATTGAACTCTGTTGAGGATGCAACATTGGAAAGTTGAGGAGACCTACTAACATTTACGAGATATGTGAAGTACTTGTCTAATCATCAATTGGTTTAGAGATGGAACCTCATACTATCTACTAAACTCATTCGCTTGATTAGTTCACATAATCAACTTACACCAACCTATTAGTTTAAGCTTTTAAGTTGATTGATAATTTAACATAATTCAACAAAGTATCAGGGCTCCATGTGAATTATTAAATCCCAAAAATTCCGAGGACCCCACCCAAGAGGGCAAAAAGGTTTCATCTCCATTTAAAATTAATTCCACTTGTAGGACATTTCTGAAACATCTAAGTCCACAAGTGGGGAAGAGTGTTAGTTGACATAAATAAATTTATGCCAACCTATTATCTTAAGTTTTTAAGTTGATTGGTGATTTAACATAATTGAATACCCTCCTCATTTTTCAAAGCTCTTTTCGACCCATTAGGTCAACTCATGATAGTTCCTTCTTGACAAAAAACATGATAGTATCTTTTCATCTTTACCTTGAAATTTATTGTTTCCTTCAAAAATGGAATTTTCGATTCTATAATTGTTACAAAATCCATTTGATACTTATAAAAGATTTGAGATAGATCACTTCTAAATAATTAAACTTAGTCACTTAGGATACTATTAAAGCACCAATCATTCAGAATTCTTTATAGAAATCATTGAGAATAGAAGAGCATCTTCTCAAGCATTAATTTGATATACTACAATAAGTTTGACACATTGGAGCTTATTTTAACTTCCTTTTCTCTAGAATTTAGTCAGCCTTCATCAATACATTTCTTAACCCAATATTTTAAGTACTCTGACATGATACAAATATATATGGTTAATTTCTTACCTGTTGAAACGCCATGAGAAAGAAGATCTGTAAGCAGCGGTTCAATGAACAAATGTACAGAGTTTTTCAATCTCTGTTGGCTAGACTTAGCAACAAGGGAGCAAAACAACCGAATGTTTTCTTGCTGCATAAAAGTAAATCAATGTTTTTAGAAAAAATGATGAGCCATATGAATAAATCCCAGATAGCAAGCTACCATTTTACTTCTTTTTTTTTATAAAAGCTACAATTTTACATTGAATACATTTCTATCTAAATTGAACAACCATGTGTTTGGCTCAACTAAATGCAAGGTATCTCCTGATCCCCCGGAAGAGATGATCCTAATTGTGTGCTTTTTTCATATTATTGTGTCTTATTTAATATACTTGTTTCCATCATTTTAAAACGCATCAACACACCAATAAAAAAAAACGCCTCGCCCTCTTAACTTTTAGTTTTAGGGTGCAGTGCAGCTCGGTGAGAGACAACATACCATGAAACACAAGAACAAAGTGCATTCATGAACATGGTATTCATAGTATATTTGAATATTTCATAAGGTAACATAAGGAAATAGCTTTTCCATACCGGAATTTTGTCTTTCTGAAAGAAACTAAGAAGAGACTTCATCTCAACAAATTGCTTCGCATCAAAAGATTTTTCATGAGCATAAATTATCTGCAAGCACTCATATGAAACAGGGTAAATTCAAACTCTGACTTCCATTCATGAAATGAAAAATCTCCAATTAAAAAACAATGCAAACCAACCTGCTGGAAAAGATTACAAGCAGCTGACCAAAGAGAAGTGTATGCATCTACTTCCGGTAGTGGTCTGTGCCAAAGATGACAAGCGGCTACTTGTATCTTCAAGCGCTTAGCAAAATAGTCTCTGATAGCAGTATGGCGCCACCTGAATGGAGAGAAAATCATGAAGAATGCACCATGCAGCATTCCAATCTTTAAAGGGAGAACTTTCTAAGTGCACGCCTATTTGGCCCCAAACCATTAAAGCACTAACGTTAAATTTGAGGCAATAACTTTTTTGATGTATGTTTTTACTATATTATCTTTTTTACCTCGTAGAGTTCGTAATTTTTTAGCAGTAGTCTCATTTCATAAATCAATGGAAGTTTATGTTTCTTGTAAAAATAAAACTCATAAGCTTAAACTTTTGGGTTGATTAGAGGTTAAACTCATAAGCTTAAACTTTTGGGTTGATTAAACTCATAAGCTTAAACCCTAAACCCTAAATAAAACTCATAAGCTTAAACTTTTGGGTTGATTAAACTCATAAGCTTAAACCCTAAACCCTAAACATAATTCAACATGGTATATGAGTAAGAGGTCATGAGTTCAAGTCTCTGTCAAATCATTACCTCCCCATTTAAAATTGAATTCAACTTGTATGGCATTTCTCAAATTTCTTAACCAACAAGTGAGAAGAACTGTCAGTTGATATAATTAAATTTACCCCAACCCAACCCATAAACTGAAATTTTTGGATTGATTGGTGGTTTAACAGAATTCAACGAGTCAAAGTTGTTTGTCCAAATTCTAAAGACGCCTTATTTCGAGCACACTTCTATGCATTAATTCATGTGCTTTAATGTTGAAAACAGTTATCTTTTAACCATCAAGCCCATAACATAATTTCTCACCCATTAATCAAAAAGAAATCTTGGAACCAAAGTGAAGCATAAAAAAAGGAACTCCAAATTTCCTAAATCATCTCACAATGTCACTGAACGTGATCATAATCCCAGTCACTCGTTTATAGAGAATGCAACACCAAGGCCAACTAGGTTAGGCACTCTTCTCACCGTCCTATCTAAAGTACTAACTCTTCCATGTAAGACCTGTCAACAAAAGAATAACATTCCTCAATTTTCACCTTTCAAAATGAGGCAAAAAGAACTCTCCCACCAAAGAAAGAAACCTCCGGTCACCCTCCTTGCGTGATAACAATGAAACTCCATCACCAAAGAAATATGATTAAGAGTCATCAGGAAGTTCGTGGTGTCATAGTCGATTGTGCTCCTAGTTGTGCGGTAGCCAATTGGGTTAGTCGCCTCCTACCGATATTGAGGCATTGGCGTATTTGGTTTGCATGAAGACCTCGGACCCTTGGATCGATTGGAGAGGAGTTCTTTTGTGGTTTGCTTTTAAGGTCAATGTTTTAGAGGTTTACAAGCAGCACTGTTTGTGTTCCTGGTCGAGGCTCAGCATGTGAAAGTTGAGGTTCTTAACCTACTTTGTGTCGTGCACTTCATCATTCTTTTAGGTTTTGAATAGTTGTTAAGATGGGCGAGTTAGTGTTACGTCCTATAGTCAACCTAGAGAGCGTAGATCATTGCTAGTTTTAGAGTATTGTGGAAGTTCGAGGAGAGTGAGTCTCAAGCATTGGTCCTATAAGGGTGGTCTTGGAAGAAGTTTTATGAGGCCTTTTGGGTGAAACAAAAAACAAAGTCATGAGGATGTATGCCCAAAGTGGACACGCTCAGCAAATTGCATTTGTGGGTTAGTAACCTTTGGTAGCATTGTTCAATTGGAGGAGTTTAGGTTGTTCAAGGCACTCTCGTAGAACTTGGTTCGAGTGCTATAAGTGCGCAGTTTTGGCAAAAAGGGTTTCTTTCCAACTAGTAGGTGTTCTCGTGACTTCCGATTGCATATGCTTTCAAAGAATTTCCTCATGGAAGTGTTGCGATATGCCTTTATGTTTCGATTCTACCTTTTTAGAGAAAGCCAGTTTGGCTAACCTAGAGCCTAGAGGTTTGGTATAGTTGTTGATACTCAACACTCAGCTAGCTTGCCTGCAGGAGTGCATGGAGATTTCAGACATTACAGTCCTTGAAGAATTGAAAAGCCTTGTAGTTGTTGAGATTGTCGAAGTTAAGATTGCTTAGCATGTAGAGCTTTGTCGCCTCCCTTTAGTTATTCTTGAAAGGAGAATTGGTGATATAAAATTCTTGTGTGGTGTTCTTTGAAGAGTCATCACGTTTACTTTGCCAGGGTTTGGAAGTTTGAGCCAGAGGTCAAGTTGGAATTTGTTTCATCTAGAGGTTTCAAGGTTATCTTAGAGAAATGGGAAAGTTGGAGCCTTAGTTGGAATTTGTTTCAACTAATAAATTTGCAGCTACTTTAAAGGCCCCTTCTAGATAAGAAGGGTGGTGTTGTAAACGAGTAGAGGTCGTATTATGTTCTTGGTTCATTCCAATTGTTTTTGGAGTTTGAAGGATAACTCTGCTAGGCTTCTCGTGGTGTCTGATGCAAGGTGTACTAGTGTTGTTGTCCAGAGTTGATGGTTGGAAATCATAGGGGTTATTGTTTGGGTAAGCTGAAGGATAAGACCAACTTAGGTAGGTCAGGTGTTTGTTGTTACTCGACATGATGGGTGTGATTGTCATGTATTGGTTTGGTGTAGCGATGCTTATCTAGTTTTAGTTTTGAGGATTTGGGATTCTTATGAGGAGTTAGTGTCAATGGTTGAGTTTTTGGAGTTTAAGGTCATTTTTCCCACTGTAATAGTGTGTTGTTGACGCTCAAAGTTTCTTGCTCTTGGATGGTATTAGAAAGTGTGAGCATCCATCTCAAAATTAATTGGCTAGGAGAGGAGTAGCCCACCTTATCTTATAAATGTGTTGAAGAATCCTCACATTTCCAATGTGGGACAAATGACCATAAGGTGAGTATCTCCAACGATCTCTAACATACCCCCTCAAGATGGCGCCATTTTTGGGAAAGTCATCTTGGACTAGATCCGATTTTTGTGGCCCGAAATATACCTGTTATAGCTCACTCTGTTGGGTCGGATTCAACGATTTGGGATCATCAAATGCCCGCTTAAGTATTTTGCCTGCTTGGGTGGGGTCCTCGGAATATCGGGAGACTAATAAACTGGAGCTCTGATACCATAATAGAAAGTGTAGGCATCCATCTCAAAACCAATTGGCTAGGAGAGGAGTAGTCCATCTTATCTTATAAATGTGTTGAAGAATCCTCACCTTTCTAATGTGAGACAAATGACCACAAGGTGAGTATCTCTAACAATCTCCAACAAATAGTTAGGATTTGATACTCTCTATGACCCTGAAGGTTTCTGTTGGTCCATCAAGCCTTGCGGTGTGGTAAGATCTGTTTGGATCGGTTGAATGTTTAGAGTTATGTTACCCTTGTCAAAGTTCACAGTTGCTTCAAGAAGGTCTGACCCAGGTAGGGGAAAAGTCTTGTTAAAGGCATCACGCTAGGCCAAGTGTCTGACATTGGTCGATAAGGATGGCGATCCGATAGCCTTTTGTGGCTTAGATGTCGATTGGTTCTCAAGAGGGAAGTTGCTAGCGATGATAGGACGTAAGTTAATTCTTTAAGAAAAGAAGCCCCGCGGTGAGATCATATAATAGGAAGAGTTGAGTTGCTTGTTGCAGAAGGAGCTCATCTTTGGATGGTTTGAAGTGGAACCCCTTCCAATATAGTAGTCTTGAGTGTGAAATTTCAGATTTTTGTAGGCGTAGTGGTCAAAAGTTCTGATTGAGTAGAATGTGGACTTGTAGGCACCATAGTTGTTTTATCAAGTTGCTTGCTTTGTGGGTTGCAGAGAGGTTCCGTTTAGAGTAAAAGACTTATTCGAGTTGAACGCGTTGCTCCACTTTAACAGAGTGGCAGATCAACGGCATAAATGTGGAGATCAACGTCATCCTTATCGATTGGTACCAACATCTTCCTATCAGACAAGTGATGTCAAAAACCAAACATAGACGAAGGATTAGACCCAAGAAATGTCTATCCGCATTCATTTATCTTTCTAGAAAGAAATGTCTCTCCAAAGACTTTTAGAAGTGTGTTAACCACAAAATGTAGTCCACTGGAAAAAGAATAACTCATACTTACAATGACCTTGCACCACAAGAAATCAAGTTTCCGATGAAAACATCAAAGCCACTTCGTGAAAAAGGCCATATTGCAGACTCTCAAGTTAGGGGGACCAATGACCTTAAATATCAAATCTCCAAACCATCTTCCCATTTCCTCAAGGATTGAGGAACCAATCACCGATTAGGAAATGATGGAGATGGATGGTACCAATTCCATTCGATGGATAGAACAAATTCTTTTGACAGAATAAAGTTCGAAGAAGACATCAATCCAGCTCTATTCTTACCTATTCTTGCTCCTTGGTTAACAAAAAATGGTTTATGCATCATAGCCATTTCCGCAAACAAGAAGTCGACAGCAGCAAAAAAAAAGACTAAAGAGACATGTGAACTACTTAATCTCTACATATGTCCATCTCAACACAGTTGACATCATCTCGAAGATTGGGGTCTAATACCAACAAATGAGCTCTCTATTTTCTACCCAAGGTGTTCGTGGTCCATCTGCTTAATTGTAATTGCTTAATAGGAATACGAAAAGCCACACGAAAAGCGTTCCTATACAAATCCCCCTCTTATTTAATTGTTCTCTTTTACTGAAGATGGGTGGCTACTTTTTCACTTTTTGGGATTTCTTTTGGTAATTTGAACATGTTTTTGAAACCGGGTTATTTGGACATGGTATAGTCTTAGGTCGTTCCATGGGTTTATTGCCCCAGTCATTTGGCCTACGGAAGAAAAAAAAAAACTCCAAACAGAAAACACCCGTTTAATTTCATTGCTATCTTAAAAATATAAATATATATACACAAACAAAATCTTACAGAATTTGAGAAACTGTTGCTGAAAGTACAGGCTGAACAAGTACATGAGGCACTGAAGTTCTGTAATCAATAACCTTTGAGAAGTTCTGCATACAAGAAAAATCATAAAAAAGAGTACTTAATTAAATACCACGTGTTCATACTGTTAATCAACCTTAAGATGTTCCTACCCTTATAAAATCAGGACAATGAATCCACAAAGACTGATGCCACCTAAACCACATTTCGAGAAGAAATCCAGCTGTCTTTGCACGCACTGAGACGCAAGAAAGATCCATTTTATAAGTAATAGAACCATACATGTACTAGAATGCATGTGAAGTAGGTGAGATTCAGCACTGAGAAGCAAGAAAAACCACTTTTATAAGTAATAGAACCATACATGTACTAGAATGCATGTGAAGTAGGTGAAATTCAATCCTCCAATTTTTTTATATTCGTGAGTGTCTGGCCAAAAATATACACATCTCGACTACTCTCAAAACACGACCGTCTATCCCCACTATATTTGGTTGTCAAAGTTACTTATTTCATAGTTAACGTGTAAAAAATTAATTCTTAGGTAGGTGACAACTATGAATAAAACTCATTCCCTCTAAGCATTTTATGAGTTATAAGTTTCTTATTTGACCACGAGGCCAATCTTGGATGGTTACATCCTCCCATGAGGAGAGAAATTTATTTCCATCGGACAAATAAAGGCAAAGTTCAAAATACCATCCACTGCCAAACTTGCAATAACATAGAGATGATGAACTATAATAAAATTGTAACCACCATGGAGTTGCCAAGAAGAACCTTGGGGTGCTTAAGGTGATGGGTTCAATCCACGGTGGTCACCTAATTAGGAATTATATTTTTACAGGTTTCTTTGACATTCAAATGTTGTAGGATCAAGCAGTATGTAGTCGAGGTGCGCGCAAGCTGGCCCGGACAGTCGCAGATATCAAAAAAAAAAAATATGATAGAATTGTACAAAACCTGAAACCATAGAATCCAACTCATCCAGTGTCCATAGCATATTTTGATGAGCAATAAACATCTGGGGCGGTCTTGAAGAGAATTGCAATGAAAATTGTAGAGTCTCTTTCATTAGATTGGATAAGCTAGATAGTGCCTATCATCAAAACCAAAAAAAGAATATCATAACAAAAGCTCTTGCAACTAAAACTTGGGATGGTCTTAAGCCTAAAAACCGTGACATATTAAAAATGTGAAAAACCACAGTTGTGGACCCTAACAGCCATTTGTCAAAATACCAAGATGCAATATGGAATAAGTGTCCATTTGTCCGAATACTTTTTTCGTACGAGTAATTTTACGTTTCTTTTAGTATAAAAGCCCATGACGTAACTTTACAAGAGTGCCGTTTTTAAAGGATATACAGTATACTGATCCATTTCTTAGAAAATTAAAACTATAAAGATCTCAAAAACTGAAGCAAGCGGAGTATGGGTACTGGATATATATATAAAGAAAGCTGAGGTTGAAAGAAGAATGAAGCATAATGCTGCTAAACTTACTTGCTTCAGTTTTCCCCGATCAAGCAAAAAAATTGATGAAAGCTCCTGCAGCAACAGCATATCAAGGAAAACACTGCTACTGTCATTTATAGGAAGAGTGTCCAACCAAACATCAGGATCGGCCTTCATAAATATTTCATAGCCAGAAGGACGACAAACAAATGAAATTTCGCCGTGAACAGGAGAGTCCTTTGATGACAGAATTGATTTAGCATTGTTCTTCTCATGTTCAGACCTCACCAAGAGCATCTGTTATAAAGAAAGTTGATTTCATTCTAGTTGTGAGCTAAATAATGAGTACACGACAAAAATAAGAGATATGGAACCTGATAAATATCCTGTAAATTCTGTAAGACATTATCTTCATCACATTTACCAACTATACAAGAGGACATGGAAAGGCCTGCAAGAAAACAAGGGAAAAATGCCTAATTCAATAGTTAAACCAACAGTAGCTGCAAGTGAAGAAACATCATGAAGACAATTTACACAAGTCAAAAAATTAGATAAAAAGTACTATTAAATACCTTCAACTAAGAGAGATTAGATAAAGACATAAAGTTAGTTTCTCAATTATGATGTTCGCGAGTAATAAGGTGATGACAGCATATGAATCTTTTCATTTCAGTTCCACACTATGTTTAGCCATTGAAGGATTTAAATAAAAAATAGGAAGATTTTGTTTTTGGAATAAGAAACAATTCTACTGAATGAAACGATGGAGAAATACACTTAAAGTGATTTTTTATCTGAGTTCAACAACAATTAAGCTTCAAACCCATGACCTCTGAGTCATGGGCACACACGTATGCTAATTGAACAATAGCTTTTGTTGGCATGCACATCTAAGTGATAACAAGACAAATTTGAGGGATTTTGCTTCTTTTCAGGCCACTGGCAGGAAGTTTTTCATTAGAGATCCATTCCCATATTTCTTAATCCGGCTCCTTGGATTATATATTAGTTCCTATAAGACTACTAAGGAATTCTTTTCAAATGGACCAATGTAAATATAACATCTGTTTATGATTATCAAGTTCCTTTGATTGTCATGCTTAAAACAACAAACAACAAAGAAAAAAGAATAATGTTATTGGCACACACGTGAGCTTGTATATGAGAGCAAATGTACACTTTTACATGACCGACCTCTGTTTTTGGCACATGTAGTAAGAGACAATTGCTTTGTTTTTTTGCCTCATAAAAGAGAGACAATAGCATAAATTCCAAAGGAAAAAACGTAGAATCTACCTTCCATTGCAAGGCAGCGTAGCTCAGGATTGCATACTGCAAAAACTTCAACTAAAGGATCCTTCCCTGCTAAAGCTGAGACTGCGTAACAAAAGGAATACAGTTTGTTCTTACAATTTATCGAAAGACAAGCAAGTAAATCCTAGGTTGAAAAAATTAACGATTAAAAAATCCTAAGCTGAAATTGCATAATTTTCTCTCAATTAAGGCAAAAAACTTCAAATGAGCATAAACGGTAAATTTCTTTTTTTTTTTTTTTGAGAAAGCAACAAATTTTTCATTAAGATAATGAAAAGAGGCAAAAGCTCTAGGATACAAAACCCAAAATGGGGAACAAACAAATTGAAATCCCTACAAAAAAAAAAAAAAACAGATACAACTAAAAGCAAGCAAGGAAGAAATTGTAATGCTAACGAAAATAGAGGTTATAAAAACCAAAGTCTCTTACCTCGGTCATGTAATTGTAGCTTTATTGGCCATAGACGTTCACACAGTTTACAAAGTTGATGTTGCTTAAGATATAGCTCAGATGAAGAAGGTAATGTTGGGTGGCCACCATAAATCCAAAGTAGGGACTTTTCTGAGGGGAAGGACCACAAAGTCTTTTCAAGTTGTTCACTCTCCCTCTTAAGTAAAATAAGAAAAGACATCAGCTAAAGAAGAATATTCATATGCTCACAATCTTTCCAAATCATAACTAACTTACCAGTACGACTTCAACTGCATCTGGAAAGAAAGCCTTCAACCGAAGAACATCTTTAATCAAAAACCGTCCAGAAACTTGTATAAGCTCAAAATTAGAATCGACAAGTCCATCCCAAAGCAATATGTGATCATCAAGAAGAGTGTTGTAAGAATGAATAAGCATGTTGAAAGAAGAAGACTCAACAAGCTTAGAAGATGGATCAACAAGTTTGTAAAAGAAATCATGCTCTAGTGCATGCAGAGATTTCAAAAATGGTAAGAACCCTTGACCTTCGCAACTTTTTCTGCTTTCAGCATTCCATTGTTGATATGTACGCATCAACAAACCTATACAACTTATAGCATTACGTAGGGATACGTGTGACAACTGAAGGTCATCTTTTGACAGTTGAAATTTTCCTTCAGATGCATTTAGTTCATCAGTCTTATCTTCTTCACTCATCATAGCAACCAACTCTGATGATAAAATTGGAATTGGATGTACATCAAAATCTATTTCGAGAAGAGATTTGATGTTACTACGATGGTGACAAATAAAATTCCACAATGGATGCTCTATAACCTGTTTGATTGAAGTCAAATAAAAATTAAAAAATTGGCAAAATGGCAGCAATGTAGAATTAAGCCAACTAAACCAGATGATATAGAGCTCAATATCCATTTCGGAAGCTTGCTCAATTGCCCAATTGGCAGCAAAAAGTAACTTATTGCTATCTAATTTCAAGTTGAAATCCTTTTTCACTTGAGAACTCGATATCATTCTGTTTGAAGCCTTCGGATGCAATAATTTAAGTAACTTCCAATCCATTAAATATGTCTGTGCATAGCCACCAACAGATAAGTTACAGGCACGAGGATATCCCTTCTTACTTGCAATTCCAAGTTCATTTAAAGCACATTGAGCTCCCAAGAATTCCAAATACATACAATTCTGCTTTACACAGGCTTCTTTTGAGTACCAGACATAATCTCTTAATTTTATAGGCACTGGCCATCCTCCAGGCAAACACAGAGTTTCCATATATGCATCAGATTTGGAGAGGCAAGCATCTAATAAATATAACTTTTTTGCATTTTGTACAGTATTCATCCCCTCAACCTCACCAAAAGAAGAAAGATATGTATGCTCCCAACTAACATGAAGACTCCACAGTGGCTGACAGCCATTCATGATAAGTCGCTGGAACAGCTGCACCCAGCGAGCAAGTTCAGTGAACGTAATGTGAACATTAAGGTGAAAACCCTCCTCCCTTGCATAGACATGAGAATATGCCATGGATTCAACCAATTTGGAACTAGGAATACCAGATAAGGCAAGAAATCTCCGAGTGTCATTGAGTTCAATGTCCTTTTTACCACACTGAACTCCATCATGCAACCAATGAGTTTGTAACATGAATATTTCTACCCCCCTGTTTCTCATTGCACGAGAAACCTCTCCATAAATTGGATTAACAGTAAGGAACATTCGAAAATTTACGTGTGGATGCAGGACCACTGGCTTCCCATCAACAGTTCCACACTCATTAATGGTAATTGAACTGCCTGACTCCACCAATGAATTGATTCTGTCAAGTACCTTTAGTACAAGGAAAAAAGAAATTAAAAGAAAACACCTCGTGCAACTATCATAAGAAATAAAATACAAAAAAAAGAAGATGATGATGATAGCTCACTTACAGTGGGGTTACACAAATTTGCATTCTTAAGAATTATCCACTCTCCATGTTCTATAGCCTTGACAAGTATTCCGATCACCCATTCAAACTTCACTGAAAATGGTTGTTTCTTATTACTCTCTTTCAAATTTAAAACTGTTTTCAAGCATCTTTCAAGTTCATTATTGGCTGGAAGATCTTGCACGTAAGAAGTAAGTTGCTTAATGATATCGACTAGCAAACCTAGAGAGTCCACAATTCTATTCCAATTCTCCAAATATACATAAGCAGAACTTGTTGCCAACTGGAAGCTGAAGTTTGAAGAAAAAGAAAGCCATTTAGTCATTATACCATTTCCATCCCTATCAAACTCTTTCTTAGAAGATTTTATTTGCACGTTACAGTATTTGTTGACATGATAGCCAACTCGATCAATAACATGACGAAAATTCCGAATGGCATCATATTGCTCAAAGCACCCAAGCAATTCTGATATATCAGTTGTGGAAGAGAGATTCAACTCATTTAGTACATTCCCTGTGAGTTGGGCAAGCAACCTTATGAGAGACGTTTTGCCAGATGAAGATGAACCAACCAAAATGCACATCCACTGATGTTGAATGCAATGTGCAACAACTTCTAAGCTTTGACGAATTCCAGGCAAAATCTTAAGCGAGCTACTTGCTATGCTACAAGCTTGAATGCTATTCCTTTCAATGGCAATATTCCCCACAATCACAAACCGAGAATTCAGTTGAACTCGTGGATATGGATTTATAGAAGGTTTTGCACCAAAAATTTGATCATACAGCCGCAAAACTTCCCTGCGATCACCAGCTGTCCGCATCCGTTGAATGTAGACAGTGTTGAGGAAGCAATAATTTCTCAATCTTTTAGGTGCACCTTAAAGAATTTAAAAGAAGAAAAACCTTTTAGAACACAGTTCAAGCAGCAGAATCAATAAAGTTCAATTAAAGAGTGGCTCCAACCTTCAATAATCTGACAAGATCGAAAAACATCACGAAGATTGAACTCCCAAGGTGATCCATCCTGAGCAAATGTTTTATATACCATAACTTCTTCGTACAACTTTTTATTGAACAAGATCAATTTGGATAGCAAAGGCTTAGGGATTGATTCATAAAGTGAGCTACAAATGAAGAGATAGTCATCCTCAACTAACTCATCCAAATAAACCTGAAATCAAATTAAAAAGTCAACAGTCTAAATGTCAAGATAAGGAATAAATAGTTCAAGCACCCAAGTTTATGCTGCAAAAAATACCTTAGTGAATCGGTTGAGGAATGACTTGGGAAGACCCTTCCTTCCACCACCTTGATATGAAGGATTTTGACAAGCAAAAACTCTAAAAGATGGGGGACATTTAAACGTAAGTGCCAACTCTGGAATAAACACCTCCGCTCGATGGTCCAATATGGCATTCAATCCCTATAAAATAATTTCCATCCGAGAAAGTTTACACTCATTTTTCATCTCTATTAAGGTCAAGTGAAGAAAAAAAATTAATAAAAATAGTATAAGAAATAATGGGATCTTCCATCCGTGCCTCTAAAACGGATTGTGGGGCAAGATTCAGTTCATCGAGCAAAACCCAACAGCCTTCTTTCAGTGCCTGCAAAGAGATGAGGAAACTGTCAAATACTATACTTGATAACACTATTTCCAATACAATAGATTCTAACCTGCAACAAGATCCCATCAGACCATGCAAACTTTATTCCCTCATCACTTTCTACTGGTAAATCAGACCCCAGCAAATCCATAATATCAGTCTGTAAACATGATAATGACAGCACCAACATAGAGCATTACTTAGGTATATGTCAAATGATTGCCAAAATAAAAATGAGCAACTAAAGGAACATTGAAAATTATTACCTGTTCAGACAAATTTATACGTACTACCTTATGTCCAGAGAACTGCCCCAAGGCCACAATCAAACTTGTTTTCCCAACACCTGGACTGCCCTCTAGTAAAACTGAAAAGTACGATTCCATTCAATATTATTAAGTTTGAGAATCTAGTAAAGATGAAATTAAGAAAAAAGTTTACTCGGACGAACCTGGCTTTGAAAGTTGCATAGCTCGTAATACCCTTATTGCATTTTTGTAGGTTGTTGGTGCCAAAAACTCATATTTACCAGTTTCACAAGTCAGACGTCCTAAAATAGCAAAGTCACTAGTGCATTACTACGGTATGAAAATATAACTGATTGCAACTAAATGACCATATATTAATTGAAAAAAAAAGCAACATATGAATGAAAAAGCTAACTGCCCTAGAAGACAAGAATGGAAGCATAGTTCAATGATCAAACTAGAAAAAAGGATTAAAATGTTCAGCATCAGCCTCATCATTATGAACACACTAAAATGTTTACCTTTCTCAATATAGAATGGATCAATACCAAAGAGATTTCTGGCTTGCATGTAGTCAGTGTTTGAAAAATCTGAGGCTGTACTCAGCTCCCCCCAGCCGTAGCTTTGAAGTTTTGCAAGATTCGAGCACTTAAGTTTAGTGTCGCCTAACTGCAGCAGGAGAATGATGTCCATCAAAATCAAATTAGTCGAAAATAAATTCACAAAAAGGGTGGAAGAAGAAACCTCTCAAATATCAAAATTAAATGGACTTTATACAACAACAAAAAAAAAACTACAAAACTGATCTTGAGAACACACCATCTAAAATCGAAAATTAATTCATCAAAAGCTTGGCAAGTTCAATCCAACTGAAAGCCCAATTTACCATGGGTTGTTTCAGTGAAATCATTTGCTTGATGGGATTTGGAGATGAACACAAGAGAGGGGACTTGTTGCTTCTTGAGTGTGAAGGAAGTGAGGCGATTCACGTTGAAGATGGATCGGTGAAGAAGAAGATGAACAATTTTCTTCTCTAAAGTAAGCAGCAATTAGATTGTAGGAGAAGTTTTCTCTCGGGTTTTTTTTATTTTCAAAAGATAAAAAATGTGAGTTTTACTTAATTTTTTTGAAGAGACAACAAACTTCTCATTAAGAATATGAAAAGGAGTACAAAAAGATTACAAACCCCGAAGGGAAGAACCAAAGGAGATTACAAGCCCCGAACGAATCAAGGGATATAGCAACAATACCAAAATGACCTATCAAAATCTAATAATGAAACAAAAATTACAACACAGGGTATTGTATTAGTAAGGATAACTCAAAGGAAGGAGTCTAAATTTGAAATTAAGTCTTGAACCGAAAAGGAACTGAAGACTCTGGACTGTGAACTCCAACCTAGTGAGTTTTACTTAATAAAAGTGGGATAACTAAAAAAAACAAAATGAGTCAAATTTATTGGATTAAACAAACTATTTTTTTTCATAAATATCCTACAAATGTGTCCTTCAAGTGTCCTTGGCGTGTTTTTTATTAAAAAATAAAAATAAAATTAGACACTTAAATTTGCATGTCAAATATGTGTCCTTGTCTGACACGTGTTCAACACAGACACTTCGCCCTAAATGAAGTGTCAGTGCTATAAAGTCAAAAAAATAAAGCAACGATACATACCAACTCCACCATGGCATTCGTTTGGAATCGTTGAAAAGAACAAAATACAAGTTTTTAAAGGCAAAATGAAAACTCATTCTCGGCTCAGCAACAATGTTGCTTATCAGGCCATATCTTGGTATAACACCGTGGTGTTTCTTTACCAAAATAAACTATCAAGAAAAAAAAGTACAGATGCAACACTATCAAACCATAAAAAACAGGTTGACGGAAGATTGACAACCTTTAGTTTCTCCAGAAGGAATGAAAAGCATCTTTCCCGCAATTCTTCGGCATCTCCTTTTGACAAACCAGTCCCTGAGAATCAATATAAGAAAATGATAGTTGGTTAAGCAAAGCAAAGAAATTGTATAAATATGGTTAACAAGTAAAGCAGTTAAATACTTCGCCACATTCTAGGCTCCAAGTATAAATATCCCATAAATAATTAAATATAGTGAAAGAAGATCAAAGAATCTAGCAAACTGAAAACATTAGCACTGCAAGAATTACCTAAGCTTAAACCATCTAACAAAACAAGGAATGCTCCATGAAGGAATGCATATTCAGCCCCTAGATTCCTCTCAGTTGAGTCGATAAAGGCAACCCAAGCAAGTAGATCTCTTATTGTGAGCATTCTCTCTGATTGAAGCTGGTTAAACCACTGTAATCAAAAGATAAATTATTCAATCAATGGGCAAGATTTAAACAGGAGTTCATTTAACTCACTGTAGCATTTGAAATCATTATAACATTGGTTATAAATCAAATGATCATTGGTTATTCTTGGACCGTTGAGCATTGGAATTTGAAACTTATTTATTAGCTACTATTGATTGATAAGATGCATGACATTCTTAGAAATAAAGCAGACATTATTCAATAAACAATTCTATCGTTGGGTACACCAATTTTGGTATCAAAGCATGGTAATTTCATCTGCTTTATGATGATGGATCATTTCAGGAAGATGTCACACTTTTTACATTGCATCAAAATGCTGAATGCAATTTACATAAAAATTCTATTCTTCAAAGTAATCTGTTTGTACACTGTTAGAAAGTGTGGGCATCCATCTCAAAACCAATTGACAATGAGAGGAGTAGCTCACTCTATCTTATATATATGTTGAAGAACATCCACCTTACCAATGTGGGACATTTGCCACAAGATAAGTATTCCAACAATCTCCAACATGCCCCCTCAAGATGGCACCATTTAGGGAAAGCCATCTTGGACTAGATCTGAATTTGTGGACCGAAATAATACCCGCTTTGGCTCACTCGCTTTGGTCGGATCCAACTCTTTGGGATCATGAAATGCCCGCTTAAGTATTTTGCCCGCCTAGGTTTGGGTCCTCGGAATATTTGGGGGTCTAATAACCTGGAGCTCTGATACCATGTTAGAAAGTGTGGGCATCCATCTCAAAACCAATTGGCAATGAGAGGAGTAGCTCACTCTATCTTATATATATGTTGAAGAACATCCACCTTACCAATGTGGGACATTTGCCACAAGGTGAGTATTCCAACAATTTCCAACATACACAAAGTTAGTCAAACTTTTGTACCAAATGAATGTAAATTTTATTCAAGTCTAAAACATGCACAAAGCATAAAGCTTGAGAGACTAAACACAAATATGAGATTTGTCAAATGAACATAACTTTGAAGTTAATCAAATCTCATATTTGAATTTAGTCTCTCAAGCTTTATGGTTAGGGCAGGTTTAGAACGTTCACTCTAGTTTGATCAATTAGATTGGGGAGACTTCAAAATCTTGAAGATAAGTAAAAGTTTTCCTTTCTTCATGATCACCAATAATATGTGTCCAAGTAACAATATGCTGAACTTTCTTGGAGTTGCTTTATTGTTTGGGGTTACCTTGTTATTGTTTCCTACTTATCACTTGTGCATACATGAGGACAAAAAAACAATTTGAATCAAGATTTCTTAATTATATTAAAAAATAAATAAATAAATAAACAAAAACTAAAAACAAAAGGTCAAGTCAATAGTACTCCGAAACAGATTTCAATAGAATTTTGCTCTAAAAAAACTTCTAGAATCTTTATCAATTTAACCACAAAAGATATATATATAGTAGCAATTCCTAACACACAAGTCACAAAAGAAAAGAAAACAAAGTTCATAAGAAAAGGGAGCACAGCATACCTCCCAAAAACATAGTATCAAATCCACTAGATGTGAAATTCTCGGGTTGGAAATCCTGTAAGCAAATATGCTTGTAAATATCACGAAAGTTGATAATAAATTTCAATACAATGGTGAGAATGAGCTAAGAACCAACCTTGCTAGGGCAATACTTCTAAGCTCGTCAAGCTCCCCAACAGGAGGCACCCATATCTCAGTAAAACGATTACGAAGGGCAGGAGATAGCTCTTTCTTGCCATAATCACCACCAGGATTCATTGTTGCAAACAGAAAAAACTCAGGGTGAGCTGTCACCGTTTCCAGAAATTCCCCACCTTTCTCTGCTAAAGCCTACAAATTTCCACACAACAAAAATAGTGCAATATTCGGAAGAACAACGTAAGTATTACAACAGGTACCAGCTTAAGCAAAAATAGGTCGGAATGGCTATTTAAGAAATCAAATCTGCAGAGTAATATAAAACATCTAATCTTGAAGAGTAAAAATAAGGGAAACTATGATCAATTTTTTTTTTTGAGAAATGAGAAATCAAAGCTTCAATCGACTATACTTGGGGTAACCACGCGAGTCCCTAGGCCAAGCACTAGGAGACATCAGTAGTGTCTACAAATTAATGTTACAAGTGGATCTCGAACTTGAATCCTTGAGGAGAGCACAGCTTCAAAGTACAAGCCTTCGACCACTGCACCACCCCTTGGATTAAGAACAAGTTTTGCAAAAACACAGAGGCAATGTTTTCAAGGTCATCGCCTTTTCTCAAACCTTGCATGTGGTCATCGCCTTGCACATAGGCACTATTGCGCCTCTAAAAAAGCCAAGGCGAGGGCATTCAATCAGTATCGCCTTTCCTTGCAATTTTGCGCCCAGCATCACCTTTGCCCCAGGCCAAGGCATGCACCTTGTTTAAGTTTTATTTATTTATCAATATGCTACCTTAATACCCACGAAAATAACCTAGAGTTAGTTCATGAAAAAGTCCAACAACCATGCAAAGTCTCAATTAAGATACTAAATTTGTTTTACTGTTGTTTGAAATATATTATACATGTGTGCGTGCATACACAAACATTTAATATTTATTAGAGTTAATTGATGTAGAATCTTTGTTTTTAATCCTTTCAGCTAACTTTCATTTTTTTTATACAAATAATAATTTAATATGTATGATATATCTTATAATAACATAATTTAAGGTTTATTATTCTTTTATTTTTAGTATTATTTTGTATCTGAAATAATTTGGGAATACAAATATGTTTTATATATTAGTTTATGCTCAATATATTATTTGGTTATGCATTTATTATTAGCGCCTCTCTTCACTCAAGCCTCGCATTTTTATTGTCTCTCGCTTTGAAAACATTGAACGTTGGTTAGAACCCAACAACATTTTATAAAAAACGAAATATGACCATTATACAAATATCTAACACAAAATGACTAAATAAAATCTTAGAAAATAGTGCAGTAATATTACCAGCTTTCTTTCTGGTTCCAACACACTGTTAATTCTTTCCAGCACACTATCATCAGCAAGAGAAATTTCATCTATAAGAAACATATCACCATTTCTCATTGCTTGCACCAACGGCCCATCCTGCCAGGTGAAAATTGTTTGCCATTGTTTATGCAATTCAATAAGCTTTTGTTTTATATGCTCAAGCTCCTGTATGCAAAGCCTACGATAATTCCTCTTGCCTTCTCTCAGAACTTCCATGATCCGGTCCAGCGACTGAAGGTTTAAAGATGTTTTGCCTATATCAAGAGAAATAGACTAGACATGCAGACTGTATTAGATACCCTTCCATAAAACGGAAGTATAAACATAAAAAGAAAAGAGTGAAAAAACTTACAATGCCAAAATTGTACACAGATATCTTGGATATCAACTCTTGAACTTCTTTTTCATATTGTGACGTGAGCTTTGATCTCTCTCTATTAGGATAAAATCCCTAAAAGCAGTTCCAGTTATAAGATTAAGAAATCGAAAAAATTTATGAAGTTCAAGCCCAAAAGCGAAAGTAACACGTATTGAGAAAATCACACACCCCAATGAAATCTGAGGTCTCTGTGTATTGATGGCAATTCAAAATGTGTAATTTTTTGTTCATATGAGCACTCAAAAGTTGACAAATTGTAGTCTTCCCACCCCCAGTGTCACCAACCAAAAGAACAGGCTCACGGTTCCTAACATTTTTGTAGCATCTTGCCACAAGAAACCACAATCTTTGCATACTCTTAGTCAATGTAATACTGCAATTAAAAGATAAAAATCAGAAAAACGGCACATACAAGCTAAACGAAAATGGGGAACAGGGTATTAAGAGAACTTACTTCGGAAGAATCGTTGAAATTACCACACCGTCATTCATCCTAAATGAAAATTCCCCTCCAGTAGAGTCCTGGAAAAAACAATTGTGGTTAACCTTCATTAACCATAAATTTTCTGTAATGACCTGTTTAAACATGATAGACACATTGTGCGTATCTCTATGATATATTATTATTCACATTGGGTAGTCGCCACAAAACACTCAAGCTTTCCAAAATGTCTTCAAGTAAACAAATAACATTGTCAAAAACCACTATTAGATACCCCCCCCCCCCCCAATCCATCACCACCACCAATGATTAGAAAAAATTAGAAGTTTCTAAATGAAATAATTCGGAAAAATAATTTTAGAAGCCTGATTTATTCCTTCCCGTAAGATCAAAACAGCACATGAACCAAAAAGAAAGAAAAGATGTAAAGACATACATGTAAAAGAAAACTGCCTCAGTAGTTTCTCTTACAAGTATCTCAGTGCCAAAGTCTAGGGATAAGACAATGGTACCCGAGTGAGACGAGCGTAAGCTCAAAGTTCACGAGTCATCAAAAAAAATTTCTTTCTAACACGTAAATATAGTTATTCAACTGAGAAAATTAATTTTAAGGAAAAATCGTACTGGCCACCAAGACCATAAACAAATAACATGAAGAAGCAACAGTAAATTACCTCCTTATACAAGTCATCAGGCACAAGTTTAACTAGGAGATTTCTCTCCAAAACATCAAGTACTACAAATTTCTCAACCGGATTGCGTAATCTTTCTGCTAAAAGATAATAACCATCTCTAGCTAAATCTTCATATGAACATCCAAATTCCTTGAAACGATATGCCCAACGAAACAAATCCCGTGGTGTTATATATCCATGCTTTCCAGAAAATATTTTACTACTTTGTCTGAATAATTGCAATTCCTTCATCACGTTGACCATTTTCTTAGCATAAGTTTGGGGGATTTCACACCTCTTCTCTACTATTATGCTCAACTCATCTTCTGGTATTTCATCCACATGGATCTCTACAAAACGATTACGAAAAGCTCGAGAAAGCATTTTACGACCACCATAGAAGGTTGGAGGGTTTTGAGTGGCAAAGAGCATAAAATTTGGATGTGCCTGTACAGTTTCCCCGAGTTCAGGTACAAAAAGTTCCCTATTGTCATCAAGTAGACGGTTCAATGCTTCAAGCACATCAGATGGAGCCAAGTTAAGTTCATCCAAGACTATCCAGTAGCCATTCCTAACAGCCTTAACTAGCATTCCTTCTTCAAACACAAGATTGCCAGAAGAATCAGTCAAGTAAGTGCCTAGATATTCCTGCAAATCCGTGTGTTCATGATTATTGATCCTAACAAATTCATGACCTGTAAGTGCAGCAAGATACTTAACTAGACTGGTTTTCCCACTCGAAGTGGGTCCTTGCAATAGGACGGGATATCGCTTAATCAATACAGCACGTGCTAAGTTCCTAAGATGTTCCTTCACACTCTTAGTCAATACATAACTCTCAGAAAAATCAGATTGAATGTCCTTACTTGGGGATAAGTAAGCATCAAAAGATATGTAATGAGGTAATTTTCCCCCCAACAGATGTGATAACATCAACTCGTTCATTATCTGAGAACTTGGATAATCCAACATAGTCAAGAAAAACATACAAAACCCATCATATAGTGCTCTGAGGAAGCCAAAACGTCTTTCAGCTTTTTTGGTGTATTCTAGAGCACGGTAAAGTGACCTTAAACTATATTGCGGCTTTTGATTAGCACCATCTTGTAGCCTTTCTTCGGACCCTTTTTTTACTGCTTTATAGAAACATACAATTCTATTTACTAGTCCGTGATTGGTTTGGCAGTCGTCCATAAACTGACTAACAAATAAAGCCAAATCATCATCATCTAACACATCATCCACAAAGAACTCTGTAAATCTACTCCTAAGAGACATAGGCAAATCACGCTTTCCAGCATCTGTTGCGGGATTCATACAAGCAAATATTCGAAAATTTGGATGCCGGGAAATGTAAGTGACATCACCTCTTTCAGCCAAACAGAGTGAGCCAGTTTCCCCTTCAAAAACTCCAATAACTCTTTGTAATGTCTCAGGGGGAGCCAAATTAATTTCATCAAGCAAAATCCATTCTCCATTTCTAAGTGCAGTCACAAAAGCTCCTTCAACAAATGAAAAAACCATTCCAGACGCATCAATCTGCCTATTGGCAGCTTCAAGCTTCTGAGAAAAAATTTTCCAAGCTTTAATCTTATCTTCAACAAATGGCCTCTTCCGTTTTTTATCCGAACTAGCTCGCCTTGCCGTTTCATCTAACTTGTTGAAAGCAGCTATGACACCTTTCTGAAACCCAATTAGTACCATTTTCCATTCCTTAGCACTCAAATGCTTCGTTAGATAATCAATAAATTTGGAATTGACCTGAATATTAAAATAGACAAAGTGAGTCAAATAATAAGTACAATTCAGACTACCAACCACAGAAGAAGAGCCACAAAAATTGAGGATACCTCAATAGATAATGTTTTTAAAAAGAGATCCATAAACTCCTCGTAAAGGTATTTGCATATAAACTTTGCACTAATAGGTTTAAAACCACCTAACAAATCTGCTACGTCACTTTGCTGGCTCAAATTCTGAAATAACAAAGTTATGATTCATAATTTGTATTGAAGAAGTGACGAATGGAAAAGAATTAACGGACAAAGAAGCAATATACCAGGACAGTCAACTTATGACCGATCCTTCTTGCCAAGCTCTGAACAAGCGTAGTCTTCCCGGTACCAGTTTCACCAACCAAGAGGACGGGCTCATTATACTTAATAGAGCAAGCTATTCTCTCTAGCACATGCAAAGAACTACGAATCCCAACAAAAGGCTGCATTTTATGTTTAGACTGCACAGTACACATAAAAATAAGTAAACAAAAAACACAAAAAATATAGAAGCATATAGGTAAATTAATAAACTTACAGATGGTTGAACTCGTTGAATATCAACTCGGCCAACTATTAAACATGTGAGTGATTCCTGCAACACATTTAAAAAAACATAAAAAAGAAGAACGAATATTCCGTCCAGAAAATAAAGATTAGTACAATGCACAAAATCAGTTAAAAGCTTCTTCAATATAAGCAAAAAAAATACACAAAACATTAAATGACATGTAACCTCAATGGGAGGTTTATATTGAGGGTATAGTGTCTCAGGTACTGAAGCATCTCCAATCCATAACTTTGCTATTTCCTTCATAATAGCCAACCGGTTCTCCGCCGAAGTTGAGAAAGCAGCAAACACATCAATTGCCTAGAATCAACTCACAAGTTTACCGATTTTGTATGGCAGCAACTTTCATAAGAAGATAAGACAGCATAAATATGCATAGCATCAAACCTCCTGATAAATGGACTGGCATTGATAAGCTGAAAAACCCCCAGCCGTAAAACCGAAACCTAAACTTGCAATGCGCTTGCACCACTTAAGAAGATCCCTGCCATCAAGACGCATAACAACCAACTAAATCCAGATAATACCAAGCAGCATACAAAAATATCCAAAATAATAACCCAATAACGAAAGGGAGCAGACTATCATGAGACGACAAAAGATCTTTCCAACAAGATTCAATTCGAAACTACAATATGTCCAACGTCCAACATTGATATAATACCTTGATGAGAAGCGATTATGATAACTTATAGGTGTAGATTCTTCACATCGAAATCCTAGAAGTTGTTGAGTATAAGAATTCACCTTTTCCCAAGTTTCTGCAAAATGAACATAAGAAAAGAAATTGAACCACGTATAACACATGCAAGAGAAGCAAGGTTCACTAATCCTTGTACAAAAATTACAACTCACCAACTAATTTGAAAGTAATAGACTCAAGAATGGGATACTGAATTTTAACTATACTCTGCAAGTCTTCATTGCTTGGAGGTCCAATCATCACTTTCCTCCAAAGCATACCAGTTGTACTTCCACCTGCCACCAAATAAGAGAGAAATCTATCACTTCTAAGAACCTTTCGAATCAAGAAAACATAGAACGTAAATATGCAAAACCTTGGTAAAACAATATGCGAATCTATTTAATGAAGAGAAAAAGAAAATAGGAAAAAAAAAAATAGAAAGAAATGGTGGTGGCTAATTTTTGCTAACAGATGACTTGATATGCAATACAACAAAGGTGTGTCTGTAGTACATAACTCCACATGGCAAGCCCAAAAAAGATAGGAGCAGGCTAAATAACTAACACTCCTCACAAATAGTCGGATGGAGGAAAGAGTAACCCAGAAGAATCCAATACAATGATCTACAACAAACCATCATGGAAAAATAGAGCAATAGTTTTAATGGATTAAATGTGAAGCATTGCTAGTCCTATATCTTCGTAAAATGTCTAAGAGTTCCACATCAAATGCAGCAAGATGCCGTCAAATAAAACAATTTAGAGCAAAAATGATAAAAATAATGTCGATAAGGATATGACTACATTAGTTGCACAAACCTTCTTTATTGCGAAATTGATCCAGTCTAAATGCTGATATGGTGGCAAAAAGTCTAAAATTGTCAGCCACTCTTACTTCCTGCAAATGTATCCAACAATTTTCTAGATAAGGAACAAGTTTCCAATAAAGAAAAATAGGTGCCAAAGAAAAAGAAAATAAGCTAACCTCTCCCTTCGTGGCCAAGGGAGAGTTTTAAAATAGAAGCCCCAAAAACTCTAGTTGCCAATAATAAAAGAAGCGAATAACTACAAAAGACCATGGAAAACAGATTCAATGACAAAGCCAAAATTCAAATTCAAGGGGAGAGGTCATGGTCCATGTATGAATTGCTTGTTTTATATCTTGTCATTTGTGATGATATTGCATGAAGAACCTCAATCTCATCTGCTTTTTATTTTTGTTTTTTGGAACAAGAAACAAACCTTTCATTAAGTAGATGAAAAAAATTTATTTTTTGACTTTAACAACAATTGGGAGTAGAAGATTTTAACTTGTGACCTTTGGTCACAGGCACACTTACACAGGTTACCAAATGAAAATAGTTTTTTAATGATCAAAGAAACAAACTCCCAAGGGAATAGATTAACAAAAAATAAAGGACCTTAAAAAAATTAATATAGCTCTTGGATAGTATCTGACGTTGATGGTAAAATTCTAAGCTAATTTTGGAAGACCTTGTGGAATAAGTTTCACACATGACAAAAATTTAGTTCCACAAGCCACTCTCATGTGGATGGAAAAACAAAAGTAACCAACATAACACTTAGCAATATAATTTGTTGTTTAAGTGGAGACGAGCAAAAAAAAAAGAGACTTGCATCAACCCCAAGCTGAATTTCCTTACAATCATATAAAAAATCGGTCGACAAGGGAAGTCCCCCTTTGAGATTCTTTTTTCTTTTAACAAAATATCCCCTTTGAGATTGTATACACAAGCCTACCTAAAGTAACTGTGGATTAACTAATTTACCATTTTCTTATGATATGAATCTGGAATAAAAATCTAACTTTGTTGTATAGAGTTTTGAACATTAGAAATACGCCATAACTATTAAGTAAGCAAGGTCCGATTCCAAAGCTTTAAATTACCCACTCCTAAACCCACATGGTGCAAATCCATCAAGACTTCCTCTCAATTAATCAAATAAGCTCCCCTTCCTCCCATCCACTCCTTCCCAAAGAAAACTTTCATAAGCTTAAATTTTGAAATATCTTTTGGTTTGTTTCCCACTGTAGTTTGAATAATATGGGTTGTGAGGGCATTGACCCAGAAAAGAATAGCTCTTTTACTCAACTTGATAATTGTTGGATGCTAAACATTAATCTTGACTCTATTTGAGAAAGCCCACTTTCCGATAAAATTAGAAAAGAGCTTCAACCAACAAAAACTGGCAAATAGCTCTGTCTTTTAGTAATTTCGTTTTTTCAATTAAATGATAGGGCATCCCATTTACATTACTTTTGAAAATTCATGAAGTAAAGCATTCTACCAAAAAAATAATTAGAAAACTAGGACCGCAATCATAGTGTCAGTATGAACATCAAAACCAATGTAAAAGAGAATAACAATACCTCCCCACGCCCAGTTGAAAATGTGTTTCCGTCTTCCAGTAATGGCAACAAAATGGATTGCACATCAGATGGCGCTTTGTCTACATCCTCAAAAACAACCCAGAGTCCACTCTGAACAGCCTAGAAAGCCAAAAAAAAAAATACAGGGGTTAAAATGACAAAAATATTGAATGACAGAATGAATGTCTTAACAGAACTCACCTGTGTAAGCAAACCAGGCTGCCATCTGAACTCACCAGGACCTTCCGCACAAACATAACTTCCGATCAACATTTTACCATCAATTTGGTCATCCATGTGGATAAAGAGAACTGAGAACAAGAAAGATAGCAAAAATTAATCACATGAAAATATTCAATGAAATCTTTGTGAGACCCCTAGTTAGAAGATAGATTTTAGGATATTAATATTTTAGGTTTAAAGGGCATGTTAGTAATTAGACATTAGTTTGTGCTTAAATAGGGGTGTAGAACTCTTGAAAGTATATGAAAAATATATGTTTTGAGTGAGTCTTTGAAGGAGACTTTGGGAGAGTCCTAGCCCTCTCGAACGGCTACGGGATTGTAACGGTATTATCTTAATCTATCTTAATATATCGCTCGTGTTCATTATCTTTCTTTGTGTTCTATGTCTCGTGTTTGTTAAGGCAAATAGGTGTCTTAACAAGTGGTATCAGAGCAAGTTCTTTCCATGGGGTACGATGAAGACGTGTTGGCGCTACGAGCTTCTATGGCTAAACAACGAGAAACATGGGATGGAATGGATCGAATCATAACAAGCGGTATGAAAGCCATACTAGAAGATTTGAAGAAACTCCAAAATCAGCTGAAGGAAGAGAGAGTTACAATGGAAGAAGAAAAAAAAAGAAAGGCCGAAAGGAAAGAAGAGGAAGAACGAAAGAAAGCTGAGCGGGAGGCCTTGAAGAAGACGATTGAAGTTGTTGAAGTTGAGTTGTTGCCAAAATCGAAGGAGATCAGAGAAGAGGCACCAAAATCAGATCTAAAGGAGAAATCAGATTTTGAGTTTGATATAAAAGAAGTGAAATCCACAATGAGAAGGGAAGCATTGAGGAAGAAGAATAGTCAGAAGCTCAAAACTACTCAACCTAGTTTAAGTTGGAAAACGCCAAGGAGAGAAAAAGCAAAGAGCTCGCATCGGCGGTCATATAATCGAAGGGGGAAAGTCGGTATCCGAGCAAAATGTTGGAACTTCAACCTTCAAACAAAAGAAAGAAATAATGGAAGAAGATTCACGTTGGTGAAAGAGAAGGAAATCTTGAGAAGGAAGAAGAAGAAGAAAAAGAAAAGAAAAGAAAGGTTGTTGTTGTTTGGAAGAGAAGAAGAAGGAGAAGAAAAAAAAAAGAAGAAAAAAAAAGAAAAAAAAAAGAAAAAGAAAAGAAAGGGGGTTTACGTAAAAGAGGAGTGAAAAGAAGGGAAAAGAAGATTTTTTGAAAGAGAAGAGAAGAGATTTTGATTGAAGATTTGACATTTTTTGGATGATGACTTTTGATGAGACAAGATAATTATCTCTTTGCAATAATGGTAGGATTTTGGGGTTACAAAGAGTTGAAAAAAAAAAAAAAAAAAAGGGAAATGTAATTAAATTTTTAATATTTGGTTTTCAAGAAAAAGTCAATTATTGTAATGTGTTGTAGAACCCACACCTTGAGGACAAGGTG
>JBBMEG010000002.1:6276147-6332197 GCA_037832605.1 Cyclanthera cordifolia
GGTGGGGGGTGAAAGGAGGGAAGGGAAAAAAAAAAAAAAAAAAAAAAAAAAAAAAAAAAAAAAAAAAAAAATCTTTGCAAAATAAATTCTTTGATTAGAAGGCAACAAAAAATTTGACATCAAAGGCTTTACAGATCAAAGGTTGGATCTTGTTGTCTACAGCTTTGGAGACCACTGTATATTAAACCACACTTTTCCCTTTTTTTTTTTTTTTTTTTTTACTTTCTTTCTCTATTTCAAATATATTAATTTCTTAATATTAAATACATTAATAATAATCTACTATTCAACCCATAACTATCATAAATTGGTATAGTGATTAAAAAAATAATGATAATTAACTAAGGTGGAAATTTCAAATCAATAACTTATTAAAACTTTGTTTGTCAAAATGAATACGATTCTATCGACATATAAATGTAAAAATTTGTCTATCTCTCACTCTAATTTATTAAAAAAAAAAAATTAAATCTTTATTTCTTTTGTCAAATAGTCTAAGTATAGTTTTTTTTTTCTTTTAATTGTTGTTTTGGTTTGATAAGGCTTAACTATGCCGAGATGTTGATTAAAATGATGTTACTATTTGTTTCCTAAAACAAGAGTTGTTCACCCGCATTGTTAAGTCAAGAGCTTGGTTATGATACCAAATTGTTAGGGGCAACGAGCATCCACCAACCTCCACATTGATATGATATTGTTTATTTTGAGAATCATCCTTCGTGATTTTGTTTTTTGGTCATCACCTAAAATGCATTATATCAATAAAGGAGTTGTCTCTTTCTTATATATCCAAACTCTTTCGTGTAACTTAAGGATTTAAAACTTTATTGGTATGCAATATTGCAACAAATGATTGATGGTCTGCGTTTGTGTTTTGGTTTTGGAAAGAAAATAAAAGAAAACAAGAGTGATTTTGTCAGAAAAGTGTAAGAGGTTAAATAGTGTTTTTTCTCACTCTGGCATGATTTGCAAATGCATGAAGAATTTGTTATATTAAAGCAAAACATCAAAACGTGTCCCTACATTATGGGTGTAGAATATCTGCCTTTCCTTTTACTTAGCCTTTATCTTTACCACTATTGAAACTAACCATAATATAAACCAACAAAAGAAATTTTGATTTTCAAGCAAATATAGCAAAATAATAAATAAATAAATAAAATATCAAATAGGGTTGAAAAAAAAAAAAAAATCAAAATCGACCAAACCAAGTGAACTGGATCAGTTTGATTTTTTAGAACACTATTTGATCAATTAGTTTGATATTTTAAAAAACTGAAATATATTGATTCGGTTTCTATTCTTGATTGAAAAATCAATAAAAAAAAATTGAACCAAATCGAATATATATTTCTAAAAAATAATATATATATATATATATATATTTATTTATTTATTTATTTATTTATTTATTATAGGAGTAAAAACATAGTAAATATTGTGAGGTTTATGGAAAATGTCGTCTTTGATTAATAAAATAGAAAAAAGTTTATAATCAAATTGAAAACGAGTCAAACTTTTATTAAAATAAAAATCGAAAATCAAATTAATAATTTTGTCATTTATTAGACATTAGTTTCAACTATTGAAAAATGGAGAATATTGATTTGATTGTTGGTTAGACAAGAAACCGACAAAAACCGAATCGAAATCACTCATAAAATCAAATATTAACTTAGTTGAATCAGTTAATACGAGTTGAGCATGATGTAACCAAAGTTATGGAGGTTGACACCTTTTACTTTTTCTAAAAGCTTAAATCAAACATGGTAATTATGGCTATCTCTCATATTAGAGAGAGATTAGAAGAAAATTAACCTTAACCCAAAAAAATTAAAAAAATTAAACCCTCCAAAAGGCTAATTAAAAAACTTTATAACTATATTCCCATTTTTTTTTCTTTTTTTTTTGTTAATTATTATTACAAAATTAATCCATTGGCGATTGCCTGATTCGTACCGAAATGCGTTGTTTCATAAACTGGAAGTTCTTCACGATACCTTTCGATTCCGATCGATGAGAGATTATCCAATTCGAACAAATCAGAGCTCGAACAACTCACTGCATCTTCATCTTCTTCTTCAGATTCTTCTTTGTTTATGTACAAATCGCCATTGATCTTCTTCTGATAAAGCTTCATCAGATCTTCAGAAGCTTCCTCTGCTCTGCAATGGCCGTTTCTGAGAACATTTCGCAGAGTTTTTGCGGCCGCCATTACTCCGAGCTCGTCTCGAAGGCTTTTGTGTCCGCAAGGACGAGAATCTTCGTCTAGTATCACGCTCACAGGGCAGAATCTCACCGATCGCTTTGTGCCGCCATTGTTGATGAGCTTCTCGCCATTGGATGGCGTTTTGCTTAGACAAGATCTCGAGAATGAAGACGCTGAAGAACACGTCGATCCTTGCGCGGATGATTTTGATTCGGTTTGCTTGAAGGAATTAGTGAATTTCTGTTTCTTAGGACTTCCGCCATTAAAAAGCGAGTTCAAGAAGCTTGCGAGGCGACCGCCTGGAGAGATTGGCTGCTTCACTTTCTTCAAATCTCCGTAGATTTTCAACGCTTTTGATTTCGTTTTCGTGAAGCTATTTTCGTGTTTCGGCTTCTGATTAGTGATCGCGATTTTGATGCCGTCGAATTGAGCTTTCTCCATCTTAATCGACCTGGATCTTTGCATTGTATACGAAGAAGATCTAGATTCCGATTCGGACGAAGAAAATCCCCCTCCAGAACTCGATTCCGAAGAACTCGAACTCGAATTCAACAATTTCTTGAAATTATCGCGCTCGCGAACGTTTCTCGCCTTCCGATCGAAATCCGCCATGGAACTTCTTCGAATAAGGACCTTCTCGCTCACTTTGTTCTCCATCCATTTCTCAATCATACAAGCACGGCGGAAATTCAACCGATCGTCGTCTTCGATCTGCTTGTTCTTCCTTGTGATCTCTCTGTATAAAATCACCTGTTCTTCGTCTTCGACGCCGTTGCTCTCATCAATGGAGCGGTAAACGGCGTCCAGAAGAGAAGAAGAAAACGACGGATTCTGCCGCCGGTGACGGCCGCGGTAGTGATTTTCTCGTAGTTGCAGTTGCTGATCCCAAAGATCCATTGATGAAATAGCTTGAAAAATTAAGAACAGAGAGGAAGAAAGTAGAGTTGAAGAGAGAGAGTGAAGAAGAGCATTAATGGAGTTTTTGTTTTAGAGAGAAAAGGCAAAGGAGAAGGAATGATGAGAGGGGAAGGTCACGCCAAGAGGAGAGAGAGAAAGAGAGAGTGTTTGTTCTTCAGAACCACTTTATAAGGGCGACGGCCACTGGAGCAGCCAGGGTGCCAATGATGACGTGGATTTTTTTTTTTTTTTTTAACTATATATTTATTTATTTTTGAATAATACTTCCATATTTGCAACCAAGTACCCATAAAATCCTTTAATATTTATGATCTAAATAATTATTTATTTTATTTTGGTATTTAGATTTTCAAAAGTTTAATTTTAGTCTTAGACTTTCAAATTTGTTCTATTTTTGTTAATTTTAAATTTTAAATTGCAGCTAATATTATAGTTTTTTTTTTTATTTTTCAGTACAATATTATAATTTTTGTTTAATTTGTTAGCTATCTAAATTATGTTATATGTATTATGACGTACCACCCGACTTTACAATTTTTATGTTAAAAAATACATTAAAAATTAATTTTGAAGTGAACTAACACCATTTTAGTTTGTAATTAAAAAAATAATAATATTTTAGTTTTAATTTTAATTCGATTGCAAGACTATTTAGAATGGTTTACTAAAACTTTTTTTATTTTTGAGCACAAATTGGAAGAGGGAATCACAAACTTTACATAGATGACACTACTGTTCTCAAATAAATTGAAATGGTCGAACTCGTGACGTTGGTGTTAAACTGGAATAACTCAAAACAATGAACTCAAACAGATATCGAATTGTAATGAGAATGATAACTCATATATTTTATAAAAATATTGAAAATTTGTGACAAAATGAATATTTGAGTATGATATGATTCATATAATACATTACAATGTTAAATAATATATGATTTTAATATTAAAATTAACGGTCAAGAAAAATAAAATATTCGTGGGTGTGGAGTGGAAGAGTATCCAACCTTAGCTAGCTTTTAGGGTAAGACTTATTTTATACATGTTACACATTATATATGAATTATTATGTCATTATATACTAAGTTAATGTTAATTATATGCTAAGTTAATTTTGTGACTTTATAAAGGTCAATTAATGCGGCAACTTTCTCATTATAATTCTTTGGACGCATGAAAACATTTCTTAGTGTACTCAAAAATTTTAAAATTTAAAAATTAAAAATTAAAAATTAAAGAAAGAATTAAAAAAATAAAACATTTCTTTGTCGATAGAGATCCCTAAAAAGCCCTACAATTTAATAGCCCTAGCTAATGTATAAAAATCTAAACCCTCCAGGAGGTCGTGTTTATTTGAAAATTTGTGAAGTATTTATTTTGAATGTTTAAAAATGATGAATTATTTTGAGTGATTATAAAGAATAAATTATAATAATAACTCGTTTATATAAAAAAAATTTAAAAATAATTATAAAAAATCGTTTATATAATTTACATAAAAATACAAAACAAACGGCCCTGCTATTTTTCATTTGGTGTGTGGAAATAAAATTTCAACTTAGGGTTTCAAAACTTTAATGCTCATTCAAAAGTTTTTGAATCCCATAAATCAATTATTAATTGTCCCTTTTGTGGGATGGAAAAAAAAATGTCCTAAAGAATTCATTCCACACACAAAAAAAAAAATTCTTCTTTTTTTAATTTGTGTTCTTATTAGCCCAAAGTTGGTTTTAGGGTTTTGGTTGTTGGCTCTTGTACCAGTAGTCAAATCTATCAAATAATTATAAATACTATTAATAAATAAATATAATTATTGGGTATTAATAAATATTATCACATATTTCTTTTATAATATTGATATAATGAGTATTTATAATATGGTATGAAAACGTACGAATAATTAGTTGAAATACAAACAAAGTTATCACACATTAGTTAGAAGAGTAGAAGATCGTGGACATAATATAAGTACTGATGACAGCTATTTCTATTGGTATGATATCTTTTCGGTGATCAAACTAAAAACAAAATCACGAGAATGTATGTTCAATCAATATAGAGATTCGAATAGAGTGGTTGTCATGTGTACGACGCTCCATATATGATTAAACTAAAAAAATTAATAATAATGAAAAAGTAAAAGAAGAAAGAGTACCCATGACATTATTCAATCATGCCCTCTCTCAATTGTGGCCAAGTTTATGGATCTCCAATCATGTTAATGTGACTTAACTACTGTGAAACATGATCATGTGTATCTCCCTCTCTTTTTTTTCTTTTTTTTTTTTATTTATTTAAATAACCCAATTTTGCTTTAGATTCATCATGATGTTAGATTTCATCAAGTTTGCTTTAGATCTTATACTTGTTGAAACAATATGAGTTATAAAGAGAAAATTACCCACACACACACATAAATCAATCGCCAAGAGTTGACGCAGTTGGTTGAAGGCTTGAGCTCTGAAGGTGTGCTCCCTATCTGTGACATTAATTTGTAGTCTTCATTATGTCTCGAGCAAAAAGTTAGCATGTCCTTCTCAACTTTGTAAGATAACCATAATACACAAGTAAACTTTGCTCTATCAATTATCATAATGTCAAGCTTTCATACATTTAGTCTAAAATTTAAATTCATAATATTTAGATTATTAGATTATTGTTCATTGTTAATTAGTTGAGTTATGCTCTTATCTAAGCTAGCGCCTAATTTCATTTCTTTTTTCAACGGGGATTCATGTTTTTAGTAAGCAATTAATCCCGAACCCCCTTTGGTCAGTCAGTCAGTCTTCTTGATCTGACAGAGGGTCTTGAGCTAGCTTCGCAATAACATAGGGACTTCACAAAATGGATTAAGTCTAACTATATGGATCATTATAGAGCAAAATTTATCAAATTTCTAAGAAGTGATTTAAAAAAAGTGAAAAGAAAAAAATTAAAAACTTTCTAAAGAGTATCATATACCTATTTCTCACAATTTAGAGAAATAATGTGACACGTCATTAATCTAATACATCTTTTATTAGTCAAATCATTAGATTTTAAAATATTTTTAACACATTTTTTCATACTTGTTTTTTTTTTTTTTTTTTTTTGAGTACCCATTTTTTATATAATATTTTCAAGAAATCCACTGCTGATGAGTATTTACTTCATAAAATTCACTTTATATATTTACACTACATTTTATTTTATTATATAATTATATATAATATTAAGAAATAGAGGGCTCAACATTTTAATCATATTAAGAAAATGATGAATAACCCATTGAGTAGTGTTCCAACAACCAATAATTAGTTTCATTCAAAAGCTTCCTTTAGAGATATATTTGCATGCTTAATATCAAGTGGTTAATTTAATTTTATCTCTTAATTATTACCCCCACACCTCTCCTTTAAAATATTGATTATAATATTTATGCCTAACCATATGTTTTGATGCACACTGATCAGAATAAGGTGAAACGATTATATTTCATGTCCGAATTCATAATCTTGTATAGTTGACTTATGAATTGTTATTATGATGTTAACTCCATGATCTATGGAGTAGACTTCTTAGAGTTTGAAGTAATTGAGATGATAAATTAATTAATTAAAACAAAATGAACCCTAAATAACTAAAGCTAGAATTAATTGAAGATTAAGTTTATTAACATTTATATGGAGGTGTGGCTTTAAGCATAAGTCAAAGGAGGAAAGAGTATGGTACAAGTCATTTCCAAATTCTCATTTATCATGCAAGTTTATATATAAAAATAGTTATATAAGAAAAAATTATAAATGAAATGAAATGCATATCCAAAAAATTCTTAGATGAGGAGATATCATAATGAGAAATTGATGATGGTGGGAGGCAGCCTCCAATTGTTAACCACTATGCAAAAATTTAGGATTGGACATGTCTCAAAATGCTTAGTAGAAGAACATGTGGTAGAGGAATCAAACTTATCCTTATTTATTTTTTTATTGTTTCTAAATTATGTGAAATATGCTCAAAATTAACTTTGATCTTTCAACTTTTATAAAGTTGTATCATACCAAGGAAATTACTTTCCCACTATCTTTTGTTTTAATATTCCTTTTTGTTCAATGGAGGTAAGAAATCATTTATTATATTTTGTGATTTCTAAGAAACGATAAAGTTAATTGAAGACCTGGACTTTGAAAGTATGCTTCTTTAACTATGACTCTCGACGATCATAAAAAGTAAAATAAAATATTTAAAAAATAATATAAAAAAGTACTATATTTTGTGTGAATGGTCAAAATCCATATAAGCTAGCTTACTTTGGACACCACATGATATATATCCTCATTCCCTCCTGAACCTTACATCTTTTGCCATTATTTTGTAAACAAAAATTTAACAATTACTAACTAACCAACATATATATATATATATATATATAATATTTTGTTATTCATTTATAATACAACATTAATAACCATGCCAAAAGGAATTAAATTTCAATAGCATGTTACAAGATTAGAACAAAAATCGTAACACGTTCGAGTTTCCGCAACCACCACTTATAAGATTAGTAACCAAAAAGTTACACGTTTGAGTTTCCTCAACTCCAATGATTGTTAAACTAAAAGAACGACATCGAAGAGAATAAGAATGTATTCTCCGTCCCCGCCTAGTCAATCTCTAACCCTATCCCATTCAAGAAGAGGCTCACCAGAACCCCAATAAAAGCCCAGAATGTTGGGCCTGAAATGGGCTTCAAATCAGATAATTATAATGGGCCATTCTAAATCCAATGAAAATAGAGATATTTGGACAAGTCCCAGTGTTCCACCCAAATGTATACAACCATTAGTTTCTTTCTAAAATGAACAAGGAATATTTCAGCAGGTATATTCTGTTATCTCTATTGTCAATTTGTTTTTTTTTTTCTAAACCATTCCACTAAGACCACCAACTAAACCAATGTTAATATCTTTAAATCACATAGATAAGTCTAAATTAAAAAAAGGGAGGCAGAGAGGATATGTAAAACAAAACAACCTGCAATCTGCAACTAAAAAAACATCATTTGCTAATATGAGGAAAAGGAATTGCAATTCAATGGAATTACCCCCACCATCACAAATACTGTTCTTGTATCCTAGCTCGGTTCTCTTCCCACCACAATCTCGCGTGCGTTTCTCCGAACTTTTCTCGACTGCGTCGAAACAAACCAAGTGGTCAGTTTTTTGCAGTAAATCAAAAACAAGATGAAAGAATTAATGTCATAATGAAAATAAACCATTTTACTATAGTTTCCAATTCCAGCTTAGCAGACCAAATGAACATATGACACAATTGACAAATACATTCACTTCCAACTCTATAAATTTTCAGTTAAACAATCTTTTTCTTATATCTAGTGCCAAAGTCAACTTACGTGCACCTCAACTATTTTATATGACATACCGTTTGATCCTACAATATTTAGATGTCAAAGAAACTTGAAAAAACTATTCTATAGGTAGGTGAAGTGTTTTAAAAGACACGTCTTGGTTCAAGGCACAAATTTAGTGCCTCCCCTTTTGTTGAATTGTCTAAATCACCAATCAACTTAAAAGCTTAAGCTAATATGTTGAGGTAAATTTAATTATACCAACTACCACTTCCCTTATTTTCTAAACTTGAAAATTTTGGGAATATCCTACAAGTGGAAGTAATTTTAAATGGAGAGGAAACGATATTGCAAGGGTTCGAACTTATGACCTCTTGCTTTCATACCATATTGAATTATCTAAAGCACCAATCAACCTAACAGGCTTAAGTTGATAGGTTGAATTTAATCATATCAACTATGACTTTCAGTAGGCAAGGCTCAAGTAAAAAAAGGTATGTGTCTAAGTGTTTTTCTATGATTAATTAAAAAGATAACATTTATTAATCCTTGGAATATTTTTCAATATTTCTACTCCAACTAAGCTACTTCTTCTTTATGAATGTTCTGATATATAAAGCGACTCAAAAAAAAAGTACCTTATAAGCTTTCAAAATCACAGAATATATCACCGCCCTAAATTGAACATATAATGTTTGGATTCCTAAGACTCTCTTTGACAAAGTTGTGCTGAAAAAATTAGCATTTCCAACTCAAACGTGAAACCGCAAGTTTGGTAGGACCTAAATTTGTCCAAAACACTTTTTTACTGTAGTATAGACATGCTTAGTAATTCTCTCAGGATATAATAGGGAGTGCCTAATTTCTATAATTGTTTGAGTCCTATAAGGAAGAAAACACTCAGAAATTGAGAGATTTAGCAAAAGTGTAAATTATACCCGCTAAGAAAATTTATTACCTGAATCGAATGCGTCTTAACTCCCTTGAGCCACCTGGCACAGCCCGGATAGTGATGTAAACTCCCGGTTCGTCCTCTTCAATCCATTCAGTCTCCAAATCACTGGCATTACTTACAGAAAGCTCTTCTTCTGACTGATCTCCTTCACTGGTCCTCACTGAACCGTCTACAGATGATATTTCGGTCTTCGCATCGTTAGCGCTGGAGGGTTTAATGGATGAAGCTAAACCACGTGAATCATAGCAATGAGGGGGTTGGTTAGGATGGTGGCCAAGTGATTGTGATGAAGAATTTCTCAATGGGCGGTCGGAGTTTTGAGGAAGCCGTTCATTCATCAAAGGTGGAGTAGCAGGGCTGTCCTTGGTAGATGGAGCCTTAGAGGCCTGGAATGGAATAAGCTCTCATGTTAATCATGTAACAAAATCTATGATCATTGAAATCATGCAGAAACAAGATGATAATTTATAACAACTAGTATTGAAATCTTGCAGAAACAAAATGATAATTTATCACAACTAGTATTGTGCTAGAAACTCACCTCGTCTTCGGACCGAGGAGGGGATGGCGGGAGGGGAACAGCTTGGCTGTTGAACTGCTGGACATTATACAATTCCATAACCTTCTCAAAGTTTTCCGCCCACCATTTTTGAGCTTGCCACTTGTTGAACAATTCACGGCTGATCGACATAAAAAAACACCTTAGCAACTAGTTATAAACCATTACAGAAAATCTAATATGTACAAAACCACTCATATACATTATTCTTATACACACAAGCATGGAAAAAAAAAGGGAATGAAGTTAATGTTGTAATCTCAGCTAATCCATAAGATTCAACCTCCTAAACTTATTTTACAGGACAGCTAGTTGTATATCTAAATGGGAAGCAGTGTGAATAACTTTCATTGCAAAGGACTGGTTAAAATTGAATATAATTCCACCAGACAAAAAACTGTTTAACATTTTGACTGATCATCTTACAAACAAAACTACAGAAATCATCCAACAAATGACCTCAGTTTAAACCTCAATCGTCACTACCAACACAAGCTGACAAACGAGGATCCACATCCAGACAAGTATCTTCAGTAACCGTTGAATTCCAAATGATTTACCTGAAACGAATCCGTTTGAGATCATTCCCTCCCAGCGGAAATGAAACGAAAGTGATAAGCACACCAGGCTCAACTTGTGCAACCCATTCCTTTGGTTCATCTTCTTCCATGAAAACAATCTCAGTTCGTCCACTTCCCGAAGCTGGAGTCCCTTCCCCACTTGACAGAGCTTTCAATCTGGACTCCATTTCCTTCCCCCATTGCCTTGGTGTGGAGTTAGCGCTCCCAGTTCTACGGTAGGAATAATGAAACCTCACCGAATCGGATGCAGAATCAGATTCTGCATTTTTATACTTGCGGTTATCGTTAGATGAACCTGAACATGGCTTGCAGTTCTTGTAAGCTCCCGACGCCTTCAGTGCAATGTCCTTGATCTGAAAGTAGAAGGAAAGAAAGAAAAGCAGTCATAAACATCAGTTTCACAGTTAAATGAGCTTCCTAAAACACAATGCAGAAAACGTCAATTTTACATTAATTCATTATCTGGATTCTTTCCCCAACTTTAAAAATCGAACAATTAACTAGCCATCTTTGTGATTCCCAAGAAAGTGAAAGAAATTGAAAACAAAAGTGAATTAACATCTTCAAAATGTTCGATCAATAGCGATTCCAGAAGAGATAACTCGCTCAAAATTGTGCCAAGTTACCAGCAAAAAGAATCCATTTCCTTGAAATTTCTGAGAATGCTTACCTGAGCGGTTAGAGCCTTGATTGTTTGTTTAGTCCTCGGTGTAGCAACGGAATCTTCTCCCTCCTGCTGGTGCAGAGATCCATTGTTGAGCTGCTTCGAGCAGGCTATACACGTCAACATCTCCGGTACGGAAAGAACCAACCCACCGGATTTTCACTGGTAATGATAAAAAGCTAAACAAGTTCAGGAAGCTCAATCACTGTGGCGAAATCACAAGATCTTGTCTCTTATAAGCTATAACATGATCAAAAAGAGAAGAGAAGAACAAAAAAAAAACTCAAATCGAAAGGCCTTAATAATACGGAATATAAAGTAAACACAAAATAAAGCAATGGAAGAACAAACTAACAAACAAAAAACAAAAAACAAAAGCAAAAGGAATGGAATGAATAAGAACTATTCATCACTTACGGATTAGAGAGGACAAGAAAAAAGGCAAAAGATCGATTCGGAAACGATCACGTCGAGCAGTCGCTTTCCAAAACTTTCAACCAGATCCAGTAAAAAAAGAAGAAGAAAATCGATTGGATTGGAAGGAATCGAATCCGATTAGAAATCAATTCGAATAGAACCGTCGGGATTAGAGAAAGAGGGTTTCGTAGCTACAAAAAAAAAAACTCATCAGATTCTTCCTTCCTGCAGTCGCATTCATTCGAACCTTCAACATTTCTTTTGCTTTTTGTTGCTTTTTTCGCTTTTTCGATTGCGATGATCAGCGTGAAAGCCAGTTACGAGGAGTGAAAAACACTCAATGGCTTCTTTCTTCTTCTTCTTCTTCCTCTCGCTGTTCTTTGTTCCTCTCTCTCTCTGGACCATCGAGATTTGTGCTGCAGCTGCGTACACGTACAGAGAGCAGAGCTCTACGCTCGTTTGGGCCCGGCGCGGCGCAGAGCCGGCCTATGTGGCTATGTGTTGAATGCGTAATGCAGCGGAGGGCCACCACCGCCGCCGCTGCCGCCGCCGTAAAAAGAGGGAAAAAGAAGAGCGGCTTTTTTCGTGTTTGGGGAATTTGATATGATTCAGTCACGAGGTTGGTGACCTACTCACGTGTACCGCCAACATATCAGAGGATGTTTGGATTTGGATATAGTTTTCCAAAGTAGTACTTACCATCTATTTCTAAAGGGTATGTGTGGTGGAAAGGGGTGACAAGGAAATATATCATTTCTTATTATTTAGGGGAGTTTTATTATCTATTTGAATTAAAAATTTCATTATCAACTTTACAATTAATATTTTATTAAGTTATTAGATGAAATAAACAAAAAAAATATTAACAAACTTATGGTAAATTTAAAAGCAATGTGAATTGAATTGGATTCGATAATCTTAATAATTCTGTACGTGATGTATGTCTGAATTTGTTATCGATCTACTTTGGACCATTAATTTACCATAGTAGATTAGTTACCGAAGGGGCATTGCAGTAATTTTACAGTTTAATGACAATCCAGGTCAATATCAACATTACATATTCAATCTTATAGATCGGTCAATTTATTTGAGAGCATGTTGGAATTAGCAAGCTATGTTATAGTTGTTTTTTTTTTTTCTTGACAAGTTACATTTTATATTAAACATCGTTTTTTTTTTAATCATAAAGAGATTAGGGAACTCGAACGACAGGTTTCGTGAATATTAATATTTCACTAATGTCAATTGAATTATAATGATTTGATTTCGAATATTCAAATATGAATTAGGGCCACTTGAATGGAAGGAAATGCAAACACAATTATTGTCATAATGAAGGAAGGGACCTAACTTTAATAATAGTAACAATAATGAAGAAAGGAGGTGTTTAATTGAGAAATGATAAAAGAGTTATCATAATAGTTCGATTGGATGATGTTTGTTTGTATATAGGTTATAATAATAGCCTGTTTAAATTTACTTGTCCATAAAAAAAAACTGAGAGTTTTTTTATCTATGAATGATGTGATATTTATCAGAAATCAATTTAAGGTTACAATATAATGTTGGTCCATAAATTTTAAAGATTATTTTATTTTGATACATAGATTTTCAAAAGTTCAATTTTAGTCGCTAACTTTCAAGTTTATTCCATCTTGGTCCCTGAACATTCAAATATTCAATTTTAGTTATCGACTTTCAAAAAAAAATCATTTTAGCCCCTAAATTTTAAAATTAGTTAAATAATATTAATAATTTTAATATAAACAAAGAAGATAAGTGAACCTATTTCTTAAAATTATAAATAAATACGGTTAATTTTTAATAAAATTTTAACTAACGACAAATTTATTTTATTTTGAACGTATACATATTAAAATTGAATATTTGATAGTTTATAAACCAAAATTAAACAAATTTGGAAGGGTAACGATGAAAATAATATTTTAACCTTAATTAAATAGTACAAGAAAAACTAAATTAAGTTTAAAAAATAAAATAAACCTGAGAAACAAACATCCCAAGTGACCACCAATAGGCTGTTATTTTGGCAGAGTAAAGGAAGAGCTTGAGAGCCGCATAGGAGCCGACTCGGCTTGAGATAAATAAAAACGGCTCTATTTCCATGTCCATTGCCAAGCCTAAGGTTTGGAACCGAAGCACCAGTACGCACCGTTTTTGTCGCTAGTTGTGTTTTTTACCCTAATCCAAAATATATTCCTCCTTTGTTGTCTTTTTCTTCATCTGGAACAGAGTTTTGTTCCCGTTAAAAGTAATAACATAATTTTACATAAATTCTTGTTATTATTTTTCATGGTCGGAAGTAATTCAGTTTAACGTCACGTAACGAGTTCGAAAATATGAGTATCAATCTCAAAATCAATTGATTACGAGAGGAATTATCTACTTTATCTTATAAATTTGTTGAAGAATATTCCACTTTCCAATATGAAAGAAGTGTCACAAAGTGAGTATATCCAACCGTCTATATTTTTATATCGTCCATGTTGTATGAATAACATGTACTATTTTTTAGATTTGAGGTGGTTTTCTGTTCAGACTGACACTTACTGACAACATACTTACTGACACTTCTCTTCCCTTCTTGGTATAACCAAACGCGCTCTTACGTTTTAATTCAACAATCGTTAGATAAGTAAATCATTAAGTCATTATGCTGATATTATAAATGTACTAGCATTCGCTCCCTTTGTAATTCGAATCTCTATCTCTAATATCGTAACTACAAAGAATAAAGAAAAAGGAGAAAGAGACCACCGGACATTGTTGAATTAAATAAAGATCGTAACAAAAGCATCATTCCATTTGCCATCGTCACCTGCTCCACGAATTCGGCGTGTTTGGATGTCGGCGATCATTGTTCCTATCACTGACAAACAAAACCTGTCAATTACGGCGTGTTTGGATGATTCTACTTGTACGACCATGTATTTTCATTGTTTCATAATAAACATTGCTTTGAATGTTTTGTATGCGAATTAGTATTTTATCAAAAAGAAGTGCGCTTTATTATTTATTATTATATTAAATTATATATATATTTATCGTAAAATCTAGATACTTAAGCTAGGGCAAAAGCAAATATAAGAGAAAAATAAATAAATTAATTAATTATCAATAAAATAAAAAATCGATCGAGAAAAATCAAAATTTTTATCAAACATGCCTTAATTTTGTACTTTCTACCAAATTTAAATTATTTTTTATTTATAATATATAAGTTTAAAATTTAATTCAGGCTCATTAAACTTTTAAGTTTAATTCAAAAAAAAAAAACACTATAGATATAAATGTCAACAAAAAAAAATAAAAACACTATTAGATATAATATAAGTATATAAATGCAAGCCATGTTTTTAAAAAAACAGAACAACATAATCATAAGGATGTTGTTCTTTGGGGTGACAAGCGCGGATTATGTCTTTCCAAAGTGGAAATTCACGATCGAAGGTTACCAATAATATATATCAAATCTAACTTATAATAAATATTACAGTAAATTAGAAATTTGGTCCCTATGTTATAAAAAAATTACAATTTTGTCCATATAGTTTAAAGTTTTAGATTTTCGTCCTTATGATTTGAAGAATTTATAATTAAGTTTCTATGGTTTGATTATTATTGTTTTTTTAGAATGAAAAATTAAAATTTAGCAGGTAAGATTTAATAAAATCTCAAAAATAGTATATGCGTTCGTGAATAAAATACGTATAAGTTAATTATTTGTGTGTTTAACGATAAAAGAGTGAACAAAAAAAAAAAACACGTATCATCCATAAATTTAGATATAGATACTTAATATATACTATTTTTTAGATTTTATCAAATCGAGAAATTTTTTTTTTTTTTTTAACTATACGGACTAAATTCTATAATTAATCAAATTTATAATTTATGATGAAATATATATTATACAATTGAAAATATTTGCAGAGACTATCACTTTTTTTCTTTTTCTTTTTCTTTTTTTTTTTATTTTTGAGGTTATGCTTTCACTTTTTAAGGATGTCTCCTTGCAAGCTGAGATTGGAATTTGTAAACCAAAGGACTGAACTGTTTGTGATTTCAAGGCAATGAGATTTTATTTTATTTTATTAATTTAATTTTTATTTTTGGGTATTTAATGATTATTCATAAAAATTACAAAAAGAAAAAAACTTTACTGGCTTTATGCTTTGCTTGCAATTGGCAGTTTAAGCATACCACCATAACTGTTGCACATGCAAGTGGGAAAAGTGGAGCCTTCCAAACTCATAAGTAAATTAACCTTTTGCTCTTATATGAACGCTCGTGCTTGTGGGTGTGCGTGTACGTGTGCGTGTATGTGTTTTTATTATAATTAAGACTTAAACTCGTGACCTCTTTATTATCGAATTTATATCTATGTCGTTGAACTATTACTCTTGTTAGTTAGATTAAAGTTTATTATTTCCTAGGCAAAAATTTGAAGATGTTATTACTATTGTTATTGTTTTTATTTTTAACACCTTTGATATCAATATTTATTAAACAAATAAGCTAATTTTAGATATACCGAAATTGATTTAGAATAATGTTTGAATGGAAGAAGATTTACAATAATGTTTGAATGGAAAATAAATATCAAAATCTTATTAGGATCATTCAGGTATCTATCATTGAATTCAGTCCATTAATTTTGATTAACGAAAGAGTTAGTGACGTATTGGTTTCATTATTTGATGATAATGTAGTTTAACACCACTTCGCGATTTCGATCATGAAAATCGGTATTTGACTCTTATTTATTTGAGAGCAATTGTCTCTCACACCTAATTTGTACTTAAATTATATGCTTGAGGGTGTACGCCTAATGACCATAAGATTACATGTTAAAATCTCTTATTCCGGTTGTCGTTGTTTAAAGAAATTAAAAAAAAATAAAAAATAAGTTAATTAAATAAATAAAAAATAAAAGAAAACGACTTATAAATAAACGTTATAAAACAGCGTAGCGACTCTCTCTTAAAGCCCGACGAGTCCTCTATAGTTAGGACAGCGGCCCAAACCTACTCTAGATAAAGGCCGTTCCGGTGGCTAGTCAACCTACATTTCTTTTCTTATTGTTTATATATATATATATATATATAATGTCATTAAATTAGGTTGAAAACTGTCAACTAGGTAAGAGATGTTTGGATTCACGTTTTAAGAATATTTATAATTGTATTTATAATAAATATTTATTTTGAATTTTTATAACTAATGATTATAGTCAAAATACTTGTTTTCATGCAATTTTTAAAATTAATATTTATAATAAGAATTTATTTTGAGCATTTAAAAGTAATTATACTAATGATTGCAGTAAATAAATATGTTGGATATAGTTTTTAAAAGTATTTAGAATTAGTACTTAAGATGCGAATTTAATTTCGAATATTTATAAGTAATAATTAATAATGATTAAAGTCAAAACTTTGTTTGCATTTAGTTTTAACCGTATTTAAAATTAATATTTAGAATGGAGATTTATTTTAATTATTTATAAGTAATAATTGCAATAAAAAAATCGTTTTGATGTAATTTTTTTTAATGAATATTTAGTGAATACTAATTTAAAATATTAATTGAAAATCTCATAACAAACGTCCCTTAAGATTGTAGATATACTAGTTTTAGAAAAGATAACGAATAGCAATAGATGAGTACTTAACCATTACTCCTGAAAAATCGTTCGTTTTTATTTGGCAGAAAACATACGCTCTTAACTGCTCATCGAATCTTACAATAACACGTGAGATTAAATTATGTTAATAAATTTACTAATTCGAAAATTTGAGTTATGAAATAATCCCTCTGGTTGTTCCACTTAATTATTGTTTGTTCTCATACTGTCATATATTTAAAATAATTACGTTATCACTTAAAAATTTTTAACAAACATAATTATTAGTATTAACAAATATTGTTCATACTTTTTATAATATTTATATTAATGAATATTTATAATACGATAATAAATCGTTTAACGACTACGTATACTAATACTTTAAAATTTATTTATATTTGTAATTATTTTATGAAAATATTTCATCGACCATTAAAATAATTAGTCGGCCAATAATATCAACTACTAATGCCCTGACCTTAAAATATTTAAATAATTAGCAGAACTCAACATGTAATCACCCATATCATTAAAAAAAACATAAAATTACCCAAATTAAATAATTTAAATACAAAAATTGTAAGATTATTTGGTTATTTACGGTGTTTATTGTTGATGAAGAAACAACGACGTAGCACACATTTTCCACGTGCTGGGGCCCAGACACGGAAAGATGCAGTTCCACACACGGAAAAGATAACGGTCCTCCGTGTAATCACGTCTCGATTTCGTTAATACAGCCAATAAGAATGAACATATATATATATATATATATATATATATATGCCAAAACCTCTATACCAATAGAAATGTGCCACGTAATACAACAAATGGCCAATTTCTTAATTCAATTAAAAAAAATAGTACTATTTTATTTAAAGGCTAAGTCTATGAAATTCGATATTTATTATGTTTAGGTTATTTTAACTCATTCATAAATTTTGAAGCTTTTCATTTTTTTTTTAATTTTAATTTCCTAAAACTTAATTTTGATCCATTAAACAATAAGCTGAGTTACGTTTTATTGTCCGTAGATAATCTAATTGAACATCATGATCACATGTTCGATCATGAAAAACAGTAATTTCGATCTCTAAAATAAAAATTAGTCCATAAAATTCATTCATGTATGTTAACATTTTGTATTTGATAATATTAAAATTAATAACATTCTTTTGATTAATATTAATTTATTTTAAGACATGTTTGATAGTTTGTGTTATGTTCCAAGGGTTGTACAGTTGATTGAATGTTTGAGCTTTGTAAGTATGCTTCTTAAATGTGTCAGATTCGAGACTCATCTGTGACACTAATTTGTAGTATTCATTCATTTGATGTCTTATAATTTTTGGTATAATAGACAATGTTCGGAGTGTTGGTAATCTTAAACCCAAACACACTCATAATATTTGAAGACAAAAATAGAATAAATATACAAAATTAAGAAAGACAAAAATAATTTTACGATATTTAATTACTTAAAATAAAAATAAATATATTTAGTCAATATCTGAAAGCAACAGCTAACACGTAGAACACAGTTTCAATTTTGCGCCACAATTTTGCTATCTTGTTGAGAGTAGTCGGCAGCTTCTTCAAGATCCGACGCGCCATTGATCAACAAGTTCAAGCTTCTGCTTGTAACTGCATAAGGTTACGGCAAAGCTTCCAATTCTCGGTTTTATACCTCTTTCACTGTGGATTTTAAGCTTTTTTAGGTATTTATCTTAGCTTTGAACTGGCGCTGACGCTGTTTGTTTGCCGAGAATAGCAACTTTTTTCCATTCTTCATTACTCAAGAATTTGATGCATACATTCGTTTAGTTTTTCAATAACCATATTGAGTTGTTGGAATTTCGCCCACTAAGCTGGGTTGTTTCGTATAGGATAGAGAGAATTTCGATGGGAATTGTGGTATGTGGATTTGAGACTGAAACGGTGTTGTGAAATGGTTAATTTGTGAATTATTAGTTATTGAGTGTTTCGAATTTCGAAAAATGTCTTTGATTCGTCGGAGAAAGGCTGTGGATAAAGATCCCAATGTTCAGAAGGATGAAGATGATGATAAGAAGGATAAAGTTAGTGGAAAAGTGAAGGAAGGTAAAGTGAAGAAACAGTGGTCGTGTTTAGATAATTGTTGCTGGTTTGTTGGTTGTGTTTGTACGACATGGTGGCTCTTGTTGTTTCTGTACAATGCTATGCCGGCATCTTTGCCTCAGTACGTGACCGAGGCAATCACAGGACCATTGCCGGATCCACCAGGTGTCAAATTGAAGAAAGAGGGGCTGAAGGTGAAGCACCCTGTGGTGTTTGTGCCGGGGATCGTCACTTGCGGGCTTGAACTTTGGGAAGGCCATGGATGCGCAGAAGGTTTGTTCAGGAAGCGTCTGTGGGGCGGCACATTCGGCGAAGTGTACAAAAGGTATTTGATAATATGATAATAATCCTCTGTTCATTTGGATGGTTTAATTTTGTAACGGTTCTTTTTATAATTGTTGGAGGTGTATTTATAATGCTAGATTTTAGTTGTTGTTCTGCATAAATCAAAAAGTGTTATGTTGCAGCTAAATAGTATGAGATTTTAGTAGCAGCTACTGGATTTCAATCGTTTTCTTCTCAGAAGTTGTTGGTGTTGTGTGGTTGACTATTGTAAAGAGATCTTCTGGATAGTAGTACTATTTGCACTGAACTGTTTGATTCTACCTCAACCCATTAGTTTAAACTCTTGGGTTGATTGGTGATTTAACAAAATTCAACGGTTTTATATGACTGAATTAAACATAATTGGCATGGTTGTTAATCCTTTTCGCTTGCAGACCTTCGTGCTGGGTAGAGCACATGTCATTGGATAATGAAACTGGATTAGATCCTCCAGGAATCAGGGTCAGGCCTGTCAGTGGGCTTGTTGCTGCTGACTATTTTGCTCCTGGTTACTTTGTGTGGGCAGTCATGATTGCTAACTTGGCTCGAATTGGTTACGAGGAAAAAACTATGTATATGGCAGCATATGACTGGAGAATTTCATATCAGAACACAGAGGTAATCATTTGGTGGAGTGGAATACAATTTTATTGTTAATAAAAATATCACCAATTTCAGTTAACCAGATTGTTCAATTTTTTGGTTTAGGGTTTTCTGATAGTCTTTTTGTAGCCATTTCATTCATGAATGAAAGTTATCCTGTTTCCTATAAATAAATAAATAAATAAATAAAAGTTGTTCAATTTTTTAGCATTACTGACTATTTGTAATTCTTTGTTGATTATTTAAATTCTCAAATGATGAAGGTTAGAGATCAAACCCTCAGCCGAATGAAAAGTAACATAGAATTGATGGTTGCTACGAATGGCGGGAAGAGGGCGGTGATAATTCCACATTCAATGGGCGTTTTATACTTCCTGCACTTTATGAAGTGGGTTGAAGCACCAGCGCCAATGGGTGGTGGGGGAGGGCCAGATTGGTGTGCCAAGCATATAAAAGCAGTTATAAATATTGGTGGACCTTTTCTAGGTGTTCCCAAAGCTGTTGCTGGGCTTTTCTCTGCTGAAGCCAAGGACATAGCATTTGCAAGGTCTCTCTAAATTTATGATATGAACCGGAATCTTTATTAACGAACCTTTACGAATACACGATAACCCAAGTTGTTCGAGGTACTTGGACCCTCCATAATCTTGATAATACTCAAGCCCAACTCACAATACAAGTCCTTTGATCCTCTCTTCACTAACTATCTCTCTCTATTTATAGCTAAATTTCCTAACTATTTTCTAACTAATACTCTAACAAATTGTCCAAGACACCTATCACTTTAATTCCACTGTAGTTGGTATCCCAGGGGTGGCGCAGTGGTCGAAGACTTGGACTTTGTTGGTGTGCTCCTCTCAAGGTTCGGTTCGAGACCCACCTGTGATATTAATTTGTTGACACTTCTTGTGTCTCCATTTTTTCGATATCTCCCGGTGCCTGGTCTAGGAATGAGCGTGGTACCCCGGGTATAGTGAAGCGAAGCTTCAATGTAGTTGGTTAAGTAGGTTGTTCATTGTTGTGCGTATGTCTCTGACTCTCTGCGTATCCATGGGTAAGTCGTGTAGTAATGTCAGGTCATCTTAGACTCTTAGCTTATGCCAAAAGTTGTAAGGCTCTAATTCTAGCTTGTAGATTTCTCATAGTGTGCCTGGATGAGTCACTATCATTTCCAATGTTGTTAAGAAGCTTTAATTATTAGAATCATATATGTTAGATGTTGGAGTACTTTTTTCATTCACAAGGCTGGTCTGAAACTTATTTTTTTTGTGAGATCACTTCATTAACAATAGTTTTATTTGATAATCGACCGACTAGCAATGCATCCTGAGGTTTTTATTGACCGAAAGAGTTCACGTCTTTCGCTTCCCATGTTGCAGGGCTATTGCGCCGGTTTTCTTGGACAACGATCTATTTCGCATTCAAACATTGCAGCATGTAATGAAGATGACTCGTACATGGGATTCGACCATGTCAATGATACCAAAAGGTGGGGATATTATATGGGGTGGCCTCGATTGGTCGCCTGAAGATGGCCATGTTCCAAGCAGAAGAAAGCAAAAAACCAACGATACACATAATGGAGGTCATAATGGCGACGGAGATACAATTTCTTCTTCAAAGAAAGTTCACTATGGAAGAATTATATCTTTTGGGAAAGACACAGCAGAGGCAGATTCATCTGAGATTGAGAGGATTGAGTTTTTGGTAAGGCTCATTTCTTTAACCTAATGATTATTAATCTAAGTAATTGGAATTTATGAAAATGATTGCCCTATGGTTAGTGGTAGGCTTCTAAGGGATTAATACGTTGTCAGCACTAAGTCTCAACGGGTAAACATTTCCCAATTGTTTTTAGTCATCTTTTTTCTTTTGGGAGCAACACGAGGATTTCCAAGTGGTCATACAACTTAGTACTACTTTTGTTCAAACACGTTTAACTGCAGAGTTCTAATGTGATCCAATGCGTTCTAATGGGATTCAATGCATTAGTACTTGAATATCAAGGCTCAAACAGTTTGTAGTGGACGAGTTAAAGTTGAATTTAATTAAGTTCCTAAGAAGCATCCCTTCTGGGGCACTCGATAACATTAAGTTTCTAAAAGCATGCAATTGATTCAATTCTGAAAAAACCTTCACCGATGGATAAATCTACGGCCGTCTCTTTTTCTTGATCCTTGTAAGGAAAACTTGCGCTCTCCTTGTACTTGTGCTTGAAAAACGAACGTAAAACAGTTATATTGATGATTTCTTCAAAGAAGTCTAATGTTGCACGCTTATTATCGCGTAGGATGCTATCAAGGGTCACAATATTGCAAACGCTACTTGCAGAGACGTGTGGACTGAATATCATGACATGGGAATTGAGGGTATCAGAGCTATCTCAGATTACAAAGCTTATACAGCTGGATCAATTGTAGATTTACTTCATTATGTTGCCCCACATACAATGGAACGAGGGAGTGCCCATTTCTCATATGGAATTGCTGACAACCTGGACGACCCGAAATACAACCACTACAAGTATTGGTCAAACCCATTGGAGACGAGGTGAGGATTTTATCTGTTTTATTTTTAGCAAATCTATAGGGAGAGTTTGGGCATTCGTTTAAGGGTGGGTTAGGTTTGAATTATTACTCAACCTGTGCTTGGGCTACCGATTGTATTAGCCGGTAGGATTTATTAGATAGCGTGTGCATCCATCTCAAAATCAATTGGTGATGAGAGGAGTAACCCACCTATCGTGAGAACTCTCCACATTTTTATTGTGTGACAATAGTGGGATCTTGAACCAGGCAACCCCTTTGCCTAATATGGTACGTGAGTGACTATATAGATTTTCAGGTTTGATCGTAGGAAAAGATAAAGTGTCGTTTTATAGTAACTCTTGGAAGAGACTTGCCTCTCGAACCCCGCCGATTGGCTAAGACTTGCACTTTCTCCATCTTTTTGTGCTATTTTTGGTATCAGTAAACTCTAATCCAGTCTTCGGTTTATTAAACTTTGTACCACATAAAACTTGCTCTGCAGATTGCCAAATGCTCCTGACATGGAGATCTTTTCTTTGTACGGAGTTGGAATACCGACCGAAAGAGCTTACGTTTATAAGCTATCTCCTGCTGCTGAATGCTACATTCCATTTCAGATTGATACTGCAGCTAATGAGGTGGATGAAGATGGCTGTCTCAAGGACGGAGTTTACACCGTGGACGGAGACGAAACCGTGCCTGTTCTAAGCGCCGGCTACATGTGTGCAAAAGGCTGGCGTGGAAAGACCAGATTTAATCCTTCAGGAATCCGAACATACGTTAGAGAATACGATCACTCTCCTCCATCAAACTTGCTAGAAGGACGTGGAACGCAGAGTGGTGCTCACGTCGATATCATGGGGAACTTTGCGTTGATCGAAGACATAATTCGAATAGCAGCTGGAGCAAAAGGTGAGGATTTGGGAGGTGATCAAGTCTACTCTGATATCTTTAAATGGTCAGAAAAGATCAAATTGCCTCTTTAATGATATCTTTATCTGCTGAATATGATAGCAAATAGCAAAATTCAGCCCATTAAAAAGCTTAAACTGCATCATTTCTAAGTATGGTAAATTTATGAAATTGGGAAAAGCATTTGTTTCAATACATTGGGAGTCGTGGACACGAACCACATACCTCGTAGTTCCTAAGACATTCAAGATGTCAATGAGCAATGCTCACTCTCAAAAAATAATTTAATCTGGTTGTCTAAAATCATTTCCAAAAATCTTGAGTGTGGGTGTGCTTTTTTTTTTTTTTTTTTTTTCATTAGAATTGGTTGAACTGGCTAAGCCTCAAAGTCCACTTTTCATCATTGTTTTTGGTTTAGATAATTATTAATGTGACCTGTGTTGATGTATAAATATATAAATATAAATCATTTGGTGCAAAAACACTTCTATACTTCTTTTTCTTTAGATAGATATTTCACAATATACCCGGGCAACCATGCCCGTCCCTAGACTTGACACCGGAATACAACAAAGAAGTGGAGACTACAAACTATTATCACATATAGGTTTTGAACCTAGAAACTTGAGAGAGCACACCTCTCGAGCCCAAGTCTTCAACCTACTGCGCCACTCATTTGGGGAACAAACACTTCTATACTTCTATCTTGCTTGTATTATATCTTTTCTTCCCTCAACATTTTATGTCGATATTATACTAAAAATGAGTATGTATGTGTATGTATGTATGTGTATGTATGTATATTATATTATATTATATATATATTTATTTATTTTAACATGAGTAACTTTTTTTTTCCTTTATTCTTTAAATCATGGATGTAAATTAAATAAAAGTATTGTAAAATGAATTATGAGAAAGGTGCTGATTAGAGCTCTCAGGTCATGAGTTTTAATCCCATTTAAAAGAAAAAAATATTGAGAAAGGTGGATAAGGAAGGATTGGAAAATAATTTAGAAAAGTTTGAATTTCTACTTGACCTAAAACTTGATAGCGGCCACAACTTAAAAAGAACCCAACATTGGTTAAATTTGATAAATTATGTTTTGATTTGTTTTTTTGTTTTTGCCAAAAATAAAAAATAAAAAAAATTCAACAGTAGTGTACACTCAAGGACCATGAGGTCACGAGTTCGAATTCTAATCTGCCATTGTTGCAATCTAAAAATAAAAATGTTTTTTTTTAAGTTTACAACAATTAGAATGGAGGGACTCGAACCATTGATCTATAGATCATTGATTTTTTTTTTTTTTGGTTTTAGAATTATGTCAAGTTTGACAAAATTAAAACCAATTAAGAAAAACTAGGTTATAACTTGAGTAATAATTATAGTTCAACCTCGTAAACATATATTTATGATTTAGAACTAGTGAATTTGAATGAACAATTATAAGTTTTGAGATTATAACCATGAGAGATAGGGGGATTATAACCAAATTTATGATCTTTTAATTCATAATCATAAAATAATGTTATTGTTTTTGTTTGCTCAACAATAAACAAAAGGGTTTTTTTTAGTACAAATTAGGGGACCACAAACTCTACATATGGGGCTCTATTGCTCGAATCACGTGATGTTGAACTGTATTTTTTTCAAACAATGAAACAAATATGTCTGACCTTTCGTTAGAAAAGAAAACATATTATAAGTTAAATTAAACATGATTATCGTTGGTTAAAATATCATTTTGGTCCCTAAACTTTAAGTTTTGTTCCATTTTTGTCTTTAAACTTTCAAAAGTTCAATTTTAGTCCATGGACTGTTAAGTTTGTTTTGTTTTGGTTCCTAGGCTTTTAAATGTCCAATATTAATCCCTCAACTTTCAAAAAAAAAAAAACGCATTCTAGTCCCTAGAATAATAAAAAAAAAAGATCCATATGATAAATTTGAAGTTGATATATTTTAAAATTTGTTCACCTATATTAATAAATTTAATATAAATAAAGAAAATATGTAAACATGTTTCCTAAATTTATAAAGAATTAAGGTTAATTTTTAAATAAAACTTAACAAAAAATGTCAACTAAGGACTAAATTTAATTTATTTTGAAAGTCTATGGATTAAAATTGAACATTTGATTATTCAAGGATTAAAAAGAAACAACTTTGAAAGTCTAAGGACCAAAACGAAGCAAACTTGAAAACCTCTAGAGACCAAAACAGAGCAGACTTGAAAGTTCAGAATTAAAATTAAACTTTCAAAATTCTAGGAAGCAAAATAGAACAAATCTCAAAATATAAGGACCTAAATGATATTTTAATATCATTATTTCAAAGTTGTTGGTGAGTATTGTAATATTTAGTTGTTTAATAAAAAAAAAACAAATAAAATAAGAATAGTATTACATTTGGAAAAGGCAGTAGGATCGTAAATACGGCAATGGCGGAAAGATAAAATCTTAAAACAGAGATCTAAAAATTTTTAATCCGATTTTGCCCTCTCAACAAATTCAAATTTTCCGTTCGCAATCGATTTCCATATATAAATTCATCTTCGCATAATTCATTCTATATTTTTTTTTTTTTTAATTTTTCTCTCTCTAGGTAATCTGCAGTTTTTTTCTTTTCCGATTTTGACTCAATTTCGTCTCGAGACAAAGGACGAGCAAGAAGAAACGGCAATGGATGGAGGTGGCGCAGTGCAAAATCGTACAGTCGAAGAAGTTTTCTGTGATTTTAGAGGCCGAAGAGGTGGCGTTCTTAAAGCCCTCACCGTAGGTATATTTCTCTTTCATTTTTTTTTTCTTGTTGACTCGTTCTAGGAGAAGGATTAAACCAGGCGTTACGGTAATTCTTTGCATGGTTTTTGCTGTTTTCGTGATTTTAGTACGTTTTGGACGTTCTTCATCTTGCGTTTCGTACTGGATTGTTTCGATTTTCGTTGTTTTTTTAGTTGATTTTGGCTTTCTTGTTCGTGATGTTTCTTTTTTTTTTTTTTTTGAGATAAAACGGAAGTGCTTTGCGAATTTTGATTAATGAAGATGAAAGAAAATGTGTTCTGGAATACTACTCTTGGCTTATGTGACTATAGCCGTGCAATTTTTGAATCTCAGTATACTTTTCGACTGTATAAGCGTGGAAATGGCATTGTGAATTTTGTTCCTGAATTCGGATCGGTTTCTTTTTTGCCAATTTATGGACATGCATGGCCGACGGAGTATTGGCGTTGTAGCCAGAGAGTTCTATTCCTTTGCCTGCATTTTTTTTTTTGAAGTTGTTGCAACATGTCTGATATTTTGTGCTAGTTGATGCAAAACCTAAAGTTCTATGTTACTATATAGTTTTTTAAGGAATTTTATATCAGTTGACGGATTTTGTGTTTGGTTGAAGTTCTAAATAACTGTAGAATGTTAACTTATTCTGTTCTGGCAGTGTAGAGGTCTTTATTTGCTGGATGCTTTATTTCTGTAACTTTGATTGAGAGCTATGAGCGCTTTGTTGTTTGGACCTTAGCTTTCAGTTTCATTTGGGAGTTGTGAATGTCTAATTCTTCTTGGTTTTATCATTGCAGATGTTAAAGATTTCTTTCGCCAATGTGATCCTGGTACATGTGCCTTAAGTTATATCTGTTCACTTTTTATCTTCTAATCCACGAATTTATTGTGTATGAAGTTGAGTTGTCTGTCCTTTTTATCTGTAATATGAATTTGAGTCCTCACCCTATCTATCCAATTCTATGTGCTACCAGCCTACCATCAAAAACCCTAGATTTTACATTTGTAGTCTTCAGTCAGAAATTCTTTAGCTATTAGTTACTGGTTTTTGGTATCTCCAGAAAAGGAAAATCTATGTTTGTATGGATTTCCAAATGAAGGATGGGAAGTTAATTTACCGGCTGAAGAAGTACCTCCAGAACTTCCCGAGCCGGCGTTGGGTATTAATTTTGCAAGAGATGGCATGAATGAAAGGGATTGGCTGGCTTTGGTTGCTGTCCATAGCGACACTTGGTTGCTCTCCGTTGCCTTTTATTTTGGTGCAAGATTTTCATTTGACAAATCTGAAAGGTATTTACATTTTGAACTTTGATCAGACAGGAGTTATTTCAACAATCATGACGGCTGGTCTAGCTAATGTTTTGCCTTGTTTTTTTTGATGCAGGAGGCGGCTTTTTAACATGATAAATGATTTGCCAACTGTATTTGAAATAGTCACAGGTGTTGTAAAAAAATCGTCCAAGGAAAAGTCATCAAGTGCTAATGGTAGCAGATCCAAGTCCAACTTTAAAGGGGTATATGCTGCTATAGATCTTCTGTTTTTTCAATTGGTTGACTGATTTTGTTCGTGCTACTCTATTTTTTAATCAATTTCATGTGTACCAAACTATGTACCTTAGGTATTTCTCCTGCCTCTACATATAGAAAAAGAATCGAACTGAAACAATGATCTTATGCAGGATCGTTCAACTGTGCTCAGTCTATTAGATACGAATATGATAATATAACAATGCTTCTAGCACGGGTAGAGGTCATGTGTTCAAATCCATGTCGAGTCGTCTTGTCCCAATTAATATTGATTACCCTCGGACATTGTTAAGGAACGACAAATCCTCGAAGAATCTCCACGTTGGTAATGACTTTGCTTTGTTTTTTGTTTCACCCTAAATGTCTCGTACCAATGGGTAGGGTTGTCCCATTTACAAATCCTTGATCTGTCTATCCCTTATCTAAGGAATGTGGGACTACGTTTCCTTGTCTGCATTCTCAACAGACATTCTCAAGCTCAGTAGTGAGGCGAGGGTTGACGTTTCCTTGTTTGTATTCTCAACAGACATTCTCAAGCTCACTGGATTGATTGATATAATTAAATTTACTACAATCCATTAGCTAAAATTTTTTGATTGATTGATGGTTTAACATATTTCAACCCTTGTTGATATGATTAATTAACAACATCAGATTGATTACTTGGATTATCAAAGAATTCATTCTAATCTTTCAACTATTTGCAGCAGGAAGCCGAAACTCATGCAATGTATGCGAGGCAACCGCAAGGAAGGGAAGAGGTAGAGGCCTCATACGAAGAAGACGAAGACGAGCACGGCGACACCTTGTGCGGGGCATGCGGTGAGAACTATGCATCAGATGAATTTTGGATTTGCTGTGATGTTTGCGAGAGATGGTTCCATGGAAAATGTGTTAGAATAACTCCATCAAAAGCAGAGCAGATAAAGCAATACAAATGCCCATCCTGCAGTAGCAACAAGAGAGGCCGCTTTTAAAAATGGCAAATAATGCAATGGGAAAGTGTTTTGTCTTAGCTGCATATTTCAGGTTTGTCTTTTTCTTCTTTTTTTTTTTTCTTCAGTTACTTCTATGTAAAGTGTAGATCACTTAGTCTGTAAGATTTGCACTTAGTTTTTCCTTTTAAATGGTCCATGAGAGTTGGCTTTATAAAGCTTTGAAACCTCTCAAGAATGAACCATTGTTATAACCTTTTGATTTAGTAAAGAATTGCTCAGTGATCTGGAATTTTAACTGTATTTCTATATTCTATTTTCCTATTGGATTCTAATATGAAAAATTTTCTTTAGCGGAAAGATTTGAATACGTCATTTTTTTTTATCATTATTTTACTATGTATAAAGTTTATTTTGTCCCCGAGAGGTGGCGCGGTTGGTTGAAGGCCTTTGGAAGTATGCTCCCTCAAAATCCTAGGTTCGAGAGATAACTGTGACATTAATTTGTAGTTTCCATTCCTTTGATATCTTTCTCGAGTGGCTGACCTAGGAACATGCGTGATTAGTCCGGTAACAGTCATTTCATCAATTATTATTCGGTAGAATTGTCATTTCATCAATTATTACTTTATTCTCACACTTTCATATATTTTATTTTCTTTCTGTTGTAACCAAACATGTCTTAAATGGATAGTTTTTTATAAAACAAAATTTAGTAACAGTCATTTGTTGAGTTAAAATATTATTTTAGAATGTATACTTTACTTTGAGTTTAGTTCTTTCAAGCTAATAATTTTCTATTGAATAACTTAAAATAAACTTGAAATTGGTTGAATAATAATAGTAATTTCTATTAAAAAAAAAGGGCAAGGTGAAGAAAGTTTTTTTTCTTTTTTTTTTTTTTTTCCATAAAAAATTGAATGTCAATATATAATAGAATGAATCGAAATGTAAAAAATTTGAATGATATTTTTTCATATAATTTCCTATTGTGAACATTTTTTTTTCTTTTTTTTCAATGAAAGTAGTAATTTTTGAACTTTTATTTTTTTTAATTAAAATATTATAAATTATGATTATAAATATAATTACTTTCAAAATAATTTAAAAATATATATAATAATAATTTAATATTGTAATATACTTTCTTACCCATATAGAATATTAATAATTATGATTGTAATTTTTTTTTAAAATTTGTTTAAATTTATAATTACTTTGTGAAAAGTGAGTATTTAGTACAATTTTTATTTTCATTAAACAAAAAAAAAGATAGGATAGAATGAAAGTTTAGTTAGATGGGGGTTGATTGGATAGTAATCTGACCTAACACCATAAATTATTATTCCACGATGCTTAAATTAGAATTTAGAAAGAGTAGGTCCCACTACCTACCATTATTAATTCAATTATCACTAAAAGACCATATAGCCAGGAGGTCCACCTTTGTATTATATAGTACATGAATGTCTTATGCGGCTGTTATGATTTAATTCTATTCTGAAATCTTCAGTTACAAGATGGAATATCTTTTAATTATCACTTTTAACTTTTGACTTTCACAAGAATAATCTTTTATTTCATCTTCTTCATAGGTTTTATTTTCACTTGGCTGATTCTTTTTTTCTTCATTCAACCCATTAACTTATCAAAATCATTGTAATATATTCTTTTACAAATAATTCATAGAAACACTTTCATGGTAGCAAACAAAATGGGAAGATAACATCTCAAGTACGGTTAGGTTAAACTTGCTTTTACATTAATAGAAATATTAAAAGCATGTTTGGTTGCGCCGAGAAGGGAAGTGTTAGTAAATATGTGTTTGAGCGTAAGATTGGTAACGGATAAAAGTTGATGTGATGAAGATTGTTTTTTTATATAAAAAAATTGAAGATAATTAATATAATATGTATAGTTGATTGGAAAAGAGAAATGAAAAAAGTAAGTGTATTGGACTACGCGTTGGATTAAGGTGGGTTAGTATAACCTACCCTAACATGTCCCCAAATATGCCCTAAAGTCAAAGCAAGTATAGCTCAGCTGACACTAGTGATGCATTCGCATCCACTCGATTAGTGGTTCGAGTCTCTTATGTATTACCCTTTACGTAGGGTTTGTGGTTCTCCTCTCTCAATTTATATTTTTTTAAAAAAATCCACTAAAATTGACTTATTTAGGTGCTTATGAGAAATATTTTTGATATACATGTCAACTACTACTATGCTAAATTTGCTTTGACATTTATAAAAACACTAAATCAACTTGCGAAAGATCCATGAGAATTAGCAACATCTTGCAATATTTTCAATATATAACTTCATGATAATCATAAGATAATTTTTTTTTTTTTTAGTACTTCAAATTAGACGTTTAACTTATCAATAAGAGCATGCAATCTCGTGGATCAAATAAGAGTAAATTAGTGAATGATGTGATGCAATCTCGTGGGTCAAACACTGAGAAAAAACTTCAAAAATTCTTTTCCACGGTTTGACTCATTAAGTTACCATACGATCAATCATTAATTTACTTATACTTTCTTCTTTTATACCTTTCTTTTCCACTCTTTGACTTACTGAATTACCATCCTATCAATCATTAATTTACTCATATTTTTGTTCTTTTATACCTTCTTTTCCCATTGTTTGGCTCTCTCCGTTACAATTCGTTAATCACTAATTTACTTATATTTTTCTTGCTTTTATACCTACCTTTCCTTTCCCTTCAAAAAAAAAAAAAAAAAAAAATGAAGAAAAGATACCAATTTCACAAGAAGTAATTATTTGTGTACATTATATATGAACATTGAGAGGCCTAACACTATATCAACAAAGAAAGAAAAAGAAATTCAAAAAAAGAGAATTAGAAAAAAAAAAACAGTTTTTCAGCATTTAAACTACATGAAAACTCATCTTTTTCAACTGTTTAGCTTGTTAAACCCTCTTGATTCTTGGTTGATAGCCGTTTGAGAAACTCATAAGTAGTGATCATAGTCGTTGCCGACATCGACATCGACGCGCATCGAGGCGCCAAACCTCGATAGCACGCCGACCAACCACCTTCCTTTACTAAATTTCTCAACGTCTGTCCAAATGTTGGCCCTCGTCTACCATTTTCGTCCCCATCCAAAACTTGCAATCTAGTCTTGATTGTATCAAGAGGCATTGTTATCAATGCCGAGATACTACCCGCCATAGCCGCGCTCACGCCCTGAACCGCGATCACCATCTTCGAATCCGGTCTATAAACATTAACAGCAGCTGTATTCTCATTCCCTTCATCAACCTTCTTAGCACAATAACATCCAATTCCACCCCAAACCAGCCGCTGCGCTACGTAATAAGAAGCCCACCACACTGCATTCGAGGGCGCGTATGTCAAAATCGATATCCCGAAGCCTCGGTAGAGGCCTCGAGGACCATCCGCATTGAGGATTTTACGAAATGCATCGATCCCATTGACGTAATGAATCGACGACGACGAAGATTTGGGAGCGGTAGGAAGATTTTGAACCATTAGTCTCTGACTCACAACATCAACAGGAGTCCATACAAGTTGAGCTGCCATTGCAGCACTCAATCCAGCCGCTGCATTAGCAATTGTTGCAGCAGAAGCCTCTGGAAATCCCATTCTAATGGTGGCAGTTCCAACATAGCTCTTCGTAAATTCAAGAGCTCCCATGTACAAAGCCCTAGCAGGGATAGTTCCCATTAGAGAAGTACCGAATCCTCTGTATAGAGCTCGAAAACCTTCGTGGCGAACGAGCGAAAACGCAGTTCGGAAACACGAAAGCTGCGATTCGGCAACTTGTTGCCGTGTTTTCAACACCACCATAGGGTAAAGAGACGCGGAAACACCTGAAAATAGAGCTGCACCGAGAAAGAAGAATTTAGATTTGTCGAGCATTTTCCAATCGATTTCTGCCGGAATATGAATCTCCTGCGGCGATTCTTCCTCCGCCGCGCCTATGTTCATCTTCGCCACTTTCTCCTAACTTTTCACAGATTCAAAAAAAAGAAAGAAAAAAAAAAAACAATTCAGAATCAATTCCAATCTTCAAAGCGCAAATCTCCGCCGCTACTTCTTCCGTCTACAAACGAATCGATGCAACGATACATATGAAGAAGAAGATGATGATGAATCAGGTAAATTGTATGAAAATTTCGATTAATGTACGAATTCGACAGAAGAAATGGATCTGGAATTGTTCAATTCAAAAGTTTTTTCCTCTTGCGGAACCAGGTCTTCGATGGAACACAATCAACGGCGTGTTGATCCACCATTTCCAGGTAAAACAACAACATTCACCGGAGAAAAATTGCACTGAAAAAACCAGTGAAATTTGAGATTTGAATTGATGAATCTTAGGGCTCCAATTGGGTGTTAATGGCGGTCGGAGAGGGAGATGGGGAACCGGATTAGACTGGAAGGAGGAGAGAAGGAGAGATAAAAGAAGAGGGTAAAAGATGACTGACACGTGGCGGTATCAGGTTAGAAAAAGTGAATGGCTTTGCTTGGTTAGGGTTTCCATTTTTGTTGGGCTGGTAGGCGGCGGTTCATTTGAACCGACGAGTGACGTGTAAACCCTATCCATTCGGACCGTAACTTTCGAGTTTTTATCTTCTGTGGCGCGGTTGCATGAATTTTATTTTTCGTCAATATATTTTTTTATATATATAAATAATGCATTTTTTGAATTCCATCGATCATTTATTATATTTTTTTTGAGATAGCTATTTTACACCTGGTAACCATGTCGGTCCACACCTCTCGAACTCAAGTTTTCAACCAACTGCACCACCTCCTTTGAGATATCAATCATTTATTATATGTTCTTATCATTACAACCTATATTTTTAATTTTTATTTATTTTATTTACCAACAATTATATTCTACGTAAATTATATATATATATATAGAGAGAGTTATATGCACTAAAGTTTAATTTTTTAAATTATTGAGATTACATTCTAAATTTATTCTAAATTTTTTTTTGGACTATAAAAATTTGATTTTAGTTTATAAACTAAATTCTAACTGTTATAGGGATACGTTTTATAATTTACTCCTAAGTTTATAAATTTTTGTTTTTATAAATTATAGTTATTTCCTTATTTATCTATTTTCAATTTTGTATAATTTTCAAACACTTACCTAGCAAAAAAAAAAAAAAAATAATAATAAAATAAAAATATATAAAAATATATATTCTCTAAAACTTTATTATTTCTGAAATGAATCTGGCCTTTTTCCAAATTAACCACACGTTTGGTACTTTTTATTAACACATTGTACTAAAAAAAAAAGAAAAAAAAAAAATCAAGAAGCAAATAATTGTCGTCAATAAAATGACGCAGGGTTGATTTAATCGTGTTATAAATAAACATTAAAATTTATAACATTTATTTAATAGGCCACATGTTAATATATAATATACACATTGGTAATGCTAGACATGTCCTAGTCAATGATCTTCTTCTTCTCTTTTTTTTTTTTTTTTTTTTTAGATTACAATAATTGAGTGTGAGAATCGAAACCGTAATATCATTATTCTTGATTGTACACTAATGTGTTGAGCGTACAGCGTTCGACATTCTTTTTATGATTGTGCCGTCTTATTTTGCATAAATTAATTGTGCTTTAATTACCAACCGAGCACAAGTCAGCTCTAGTTATATACCTCTGTCATGTGACCATAATAGTTTAGAGATTCAAACCATATCTTGAAAGTCAAATTCAAGAAGAAGAGCTCAAAGCTAACATTAACTCATCGCATAACACAGTGACAATAATCACGTACACATCTAGTTCTGTCCCTTCACAAAATACAATTGGTCATGATACCAATACTAGGAAACTAATACAAGCTCCAATCTTGGTACCCGTAAATAAGTTAAAATGGCTTATCAACCCAATGACTCTACTGGCTAATTGACACATTGGTCAACCAGCTCTATGACAACATGAAAATGTATGTTCATGTCTTTAGTTGTGGGAGCTCTTTGCTTGGACCAAGTACGCTTCACCCACATAATGCATGTAATTGTATACAATTGGGGGTAATCTTGCACCAACTGAGTACGTACCATGTCTACACATGTCTAAGCACAAAAAGGTATGCAACTAAGACTTAATACTTGTGACCACCACTATATTACTTGTCCAACATGTCCATAATCAATTCAAAGTTGTATGCCAGTCACTATCATTATTTGCACTATGGGTTGAGTTAAAGTCGAGCCATAACGAAGGTGATACAGATTCAACGGTTCTTCAAATCTTGCCTATACTTATAGACAATGAAAAACCAAGTAAGCTAATATTATCTAAATGATCAACCTTAAACAACAAGGAATAACATGCTAACATACATTAATCTCAGATAACAATCAAAACAACGACATGCTACAACACAATAACTATTAAGATATACATGTTCATTGTCTTATTTCATCAAACAATGAATTAAGATAGACAAGCAAAAATAATGTTCAAACTACATGCTAACATTCCATAATACTAAATAGTAATTAAGATGGGAACATATTTCATATGCTCAACAAGTAATCATATATATATATATATAATAACTTAGTGAACAACTGACTACATGTTTAAGTTATCATAGCATTCAACATGCTTAATCATACATCATTAGACAATTAAACAATTGTCGAGTTAAACCCTGAGCAAATATATCAGTATGTACCACACGATCCTAGACAAGAGTTTATACCTTTTGTAGATACAAAACTTCCCGATAAACGAGCATAGATGGTTACGAACGAATGAAGCAAATAATTATAACATTCAAAAGAATGAATTGAGACTTAAGTGAGTAATACAGGTTAAATTAGAAGTTATAGGTGTTGAAAATACCTACCACTACCAAAAATAAATTTTGACATGAAAAACGAAGAAAAGCATGCTTAGTTGAAAATTCTTGTAGGAGCCTATGTGCTATTGAGCACGATATGTCAGGCACACTAGCACGATAGTGAGCAGTGTGAGGTGCGCGACTTGGCACCGAAACGACGATATAAGGAGTTTTGGTGCTGGGCTTGATAGTGCGGGCAAGGGGCCGTAGATCTGACATAGAGGGGCTATTGGAGGCAAGAATAAGTGTGTTTGTGTGTGCATTGGGCGATTAGACTCGTACGATGTGTTGAGGATATGGGACGAGGTCGTGGGCGTGCTCGTGTTTTAAGGTGTGCAACATGATTAAACAAAACCTCTCAATTGAAAATGGTTTGTGCATGTGGTGGAATATATCAACTACCTCTTTTCGTGTGTTGATGGGGCACGACGAGGAGTAGGCTTGGGTAGTGGTGAAAGCTAAAGTTGTAAGAGCGATATTTGTCTTATCAATAAAAATGTTTTCGTTTCATATAAAAGTATTATTAAATAACACAAATAGAAAAGCTAGGTCAAAGTATTAGAAAATCTAGATAAAGTTTGCACAAACTGCCCCTAACGTATATGATATTTGTAACAATTAAGTTTCTTAAACTTTCACTTTGGTCAATCAAATCTCCTAAAATTTGAGAAATTCTCACATGTGAGAATAAGATAGATTTTTCTTTAAAATTTTACTTTTCTTTTCTCAGAATTATATATAGAAATTTGTAGCTCTTCCCCCTTTTCTCTATGACCATGGTAGAGGCTTATAGTAAAAGTGCTAAACGTAGTGTTCTTAGCTAACTCAACAGAAAGTAGATCGATCAGAACTAGCTTTAATAGTGAAGGAAATCAAAGATTTGGCAAACAATTTGCAGTCATGTTTTTTCTGTTGGTGTCATCGTTAGTGCAACTCTCTAGCCCACGATTTGGTTAAAGAGGTTTTAAAGGATGGTGCTGAAACTCTATGTTGGACGGAAGATGTCCCATCTTGCATGAAACCTACTTTTAAGGATTAAACTCGTGTACGACCTTGCTTTCAAGCTCGACTTAGATTTGTTTTTCTTTTATTTCAAAAAAGAAATAATAATAAAAAAATAAAAAAGGAAAGAATTCACAATCAAGACGGTAGCATTAATTAAAGAAAAATTAGTTCCAATACATACGTTAAGCATAAATTTGAATAAAAATTGAAATGAAGGGTTAAAAAAAAGTATTGTAAAAAAAAAAAAAAAAGGCTAAAAAAGGGTAAAATAAAACAAAAAAACCCTAACCCCTTTCAGTACTCCTCCTCCTTTACGTCCGCTCCTCCCCCTTTCAGCTGATCGGTGTCGCCGTCGCCGCCGCCGCCACCGGCGCATTTCTCACGTTTATTCCTGCCGTCTCTGTATTTCCATACCCACGCGACCCAACCCATTATTCGGGTAAGCTTAGATTCGCGGAACTTACGCCTTTTTCATTGGCCCATTCGATTTAGGGCTCTGTTTTAACCACTGATCTTGTTCGTCTACTCCGATTGGATTGAGAATTTGGGCACAGACAAAGGTGGAGACAGAGGGAGAAGAGAGAATATCAATCAGAGTTAAATGATTGAGAAGTAATTCCCCAGCTGCTTGCTCTCAGAAAATTGATTTTTGCTTCAAACGAGTTGAAGTTCTACGTGTTGTCATTGAATAATCGGTGTTTACTTTTCTTTTATTTCCACACACAACAAGCTCTTTAACGGAATTAATGGCGGAAGATTCTAAATGTTTTGGATTAGATGAAAGCCATTGCACAGAACTCGAAGTGAATTTACAGTCTCCAGCTAAGAAGAAGACGAAGAGGGAAAAGAAGAAGAAGCAAGTTCCAGCAATGAATGCCAAAATCCAAGTCCTCAGCAATCAACCTGATAAAACTCCGCCGCTAGTTGGTTATTTCCCTTCTGGGTTTAATCCACACAACGATGCTGACGAGGAATCAGTCGAAGAACAGAATTCTGTAAGAGCTAGGGTTTATAGGCACAAGGAAAAACCAAATAGGATGCAGCTGGTTGTAAGTCCAGCAGGTTCGAATGTGGATTTTGTTGGTACCAATTATTTGGGCGAGGCTACTGCTGGGAAACAACATTGCACCTATGCTCTTGGTGTTCTTGATAAAGCAACTCAAAGCTTAAAGATCGTTCCTATTGCATCTAACATGGTACTTTATTCTTGATAATGAATGTAGAGATTAATATTCGTGGAAATTGAATCCTTGTTCATGTTTGGTTGGATTTCATTATCCACATCGATTAAGTGGAGAGTCCTCCAATCATTCTTAAGATAAGGAGGTGGGTTACTCCTCTCGTTGCCAATTGGTTTTGAGATGGATGTCCATAATTTCTAATATGGTATCAGATGCCTATTAAACTCAAACGGGTATTCGGTCCAATAAAATGAAATTGAGATCCGATTCAAGATTGATGAACCCAAAAGAGGCATCATCGATAGACTGCAGAGTCCTCCATTCATTCTTCAGATAAGGAGGTGGGCTACTCTTTTCATTGCCATTGCCAAATGGTTTTAGATGGAGGCTCACACTTACAAATGCCTCTTATTCTCCTTCCTCTGGCTATTTGTTTAAGAATGCATTTTATTTACTTTACAGGATGTTTATGCTACAATAGTCACAATTATGTTTTCTAAACTTGATATTTATCCTTGTAGATATTTAGATTGGATCCGAAAGTCAGAGGTTTGGATGTTTCTGCAAAGGAAACTCCGAATGTCGCAGATGGCGAGCTCTCCGTGAAGGAGAAAGCTGATAGAATGAGAGAACTCACCAATCTCTATGGAACTAAGAAGTCAATTAAGCAGGTAGAAATAGAATCATGGAATTGCTTTCTTTTAGAAATAGAATCTTGGTGACTTATTTATTAAGACCTTGTTTGATAACTATTTCGTTTTTGTTTTTGGTTTTTGGAATTTAAGTCTACAATTATTCGTCTAACACATAATTTTCATGATTTTGACGTCTACCTCTTACTTGTGTTTTTAAAATTAAAACCAAAATTTGAAAGCTAAAATAAATAGCTTTCAAATACTTGTTTTGGTTTATGGAATTTGGTTAGGATTCATATACTTACTTAAAAGAAGATGAAACATAAGTAGAGAATTTAGGTAAATGTAAGCTTAAATTTCCAAAACCAAAAACGAAAAATCAAATAATTATCAAACGGGACCTAAACAAATATTGGACTTAACCTTATCAGCAGGTGATCTCGAGAAAGGATTAATCTTTTTTCTATTACCTGTTTTGTTGACCTTAATTTGTCTTGGTTGAGGTCTCTTATTGAAAAAAGTCTCTGAGATGACATTATTTACTTGGTTTTGGATGGAGTCACTTCCTAATTACAGTTTCAACTTTCACGAAGTTGGGTGGCGCGGTTGTCGAAGACTTGGGCTTTGAAGGTGTGCTCACCTCAAGGTCTCAAGTTTGAAACCCACTTGTGTCATTAATTTATAGACACCTTTAGTGTCTCCATTCCTTTGATGTCTTATGGTGCTTGACCTAAGGACAAACGTGGTTACCGGGGTATAGTGGAGCGAAGTTTCGATTTTCCAATTTCATAAAAAAAAAACTACAACAATTGTTTAATATTTGCAATTTGTGCAGGCAAAGAAGCTGCATTCTTTGAAGCAGGAAGATGATGATCCAGAGACCAAGAAGGCTCTAAATGAAAAAATGAAAAATGTAGTGGTAAACAAAGAGGCGTTGGAAGGTACGAAGGCACAAATTGCTCGCAATATACCAACATATAATGCGTCTGCAACTACTCCACAAGAAGCTTATCCGCTTGACATGATCATCCTCAAAGGAGAATGGGGTTTCCTGGAAGATATTTACTTCCTTTTGCAAGAGAAATCTGAATTAAGTGAAAATTATCCATCCTTCGTCCGCAACAGAACTTATAAGTTGCAAAACATTCAGGTATGGTGTTAAGAAGGTTATAATTGGTTTTTATGAATAATCATGAGTATAATCATTTTGCCTTCTTGGTCGGTATTTTTAGATTATGAAAATTTGTTTTCATTATTGGATTAAGTCATCTCTTCTTGTTTACTTTCAATTGTGTCATTTCATGTTCTAGTATGGAATTTGATATTGGAATGGAGTTCTCAAGGTGCAACTATGTTGGTAGAGACTTGGGGTCATCTTTAGAGGTCTGAAATCCGCGAATGAGTTTAATTGTAAAATCTTCTTTTGTCTTTCTGGTTTGGTCCTTGAGACTGGCGTGGATACTACTACTACTGAGTGAGTATGTAGTGCAGTGAACCTTTAATTCTCGGTTATCTTTTTGGGAATAGAGTTTGCTTGTCTTAAGAAGCATGTTACTTTGAGTATATAGTGTAGCGATGGTGTGTTTGATGGGGTGTTGCATGAGTTGTTTTGAGCGATTAGAATGAGAAGTTATTTTGAGTGATTTGAAATTGAGGTTGTAGTAAAAGCTCGATTGAATGTGGATTTTTGTAGAGGAGTGACATGCAATAACTCGTTTTGATGTGGATTTTTGTAGATGAGTTGTACTCAATAACTCGTTTGAATGTAGATTTTTGTAGATGAGTTGCAACCAATATCTCATTTGGATGTGGATTTTTTTAGAGAGTCTTAGTAATGAGTAGTTTTAAAATGATGGTTATTTTGAATGATTAGAAATGAGTAGTTATTTTGAGTAGTTGTAATAGCTCGTTTGGATTGTTTTTTGAAGAGTTGTAAAAGTTCATTTGTAATAGCTCTTCTAAATACAAAAATCAGACACCCACCCCTGGAAGATCCAATTCTCTGTTATCATTTTTTTTTGGAGGGAATGTAGTTTGCTTTTAAGCCGTAAGAAGCGCGTTTTATTTATTTATTAACGCTTGTTTGTTCTAAATTGTATAGTTTCTTTTAGTAGCTATTACTGTTTATGTTTACACAAGTATTTTTTTTAATCTAACAAGTATTGTTTTTAGTGAGAGTTCTTATACTATTCGGTTCATAAAATTCAATTTGATGTGAAAATCATCTTAGGACGAAGAAGAGAAGAAGAAGCTCTGCAGCATATTTTCATACATCACTCATCTAATAAAGTACAAGGATCAACATTCTATGGACGGTGTTTCTTCTGCAAAGGGCCATAAATTTCCTAGCATGCTACGCCAAAAGTTCTCGTCTATGTTTTCGACCGCATCGAAAAGAATGTCAGCAGAGAAAATTGACCTTCTCATTAGCCACGTCGTAGTGCTTACGCTATTTGCAGATGAATTCTGCAGTGATCCATCAGACATAGCAAAGGATTTGAGAATCAACCCTTTAACTCTAAGACTCCATTTTGATAATCTGGGTTGCAAGCTTATTCGCAAGAACAACTCGTCATTGTTTACGCTTCCCATCCCGCTTCAGTTTCCTGAGTTGAGGCAAAAGAGACGGCGATAAGCGCGATGGTTAGAGTGTTGTTACACTGTTGTTGTGATTCGGAGAAGCTCGAGTTCTATACATGGAAAGCTTGAAGAGTTTTTGTTGAGTTAAACGGTTAACTTGTTAGCTTTTTGTCATAGATTGATGTTTTCTTATTTGGAAGTTGGAACCTTAGACGGGGAGGTTTGTTCTAAATGCGTCAAAAGTTTATTATTTTTAGTTTTTATAGTTGAAATTTGAATTTCTTGATGTTATATGTTTTAAATAGTTGAACTTTCTCTATATTTGTTTTGTTTTTTAAGTTTCTAATTTTGAGCTAGAGAGATTTAAATAAATAAATATATACTTATATTTATTATTATTTAATTTAAATACGATTGGGGAAATGATTTGAATCCATGATAGTCATAGTTATATGAATACATTGATGTTATGGAGTTATTACTTTTGTGAAATATGTTTTTAAGTTGTTGAGTTAGGGTGAAGTTGTCAAACAAGTATTTTCCATCGTGAGGTTGCAGGTTCAATTTCATGTTTGTACTAAAAAATGGAGAGTCATATGCTAACTCGTGTTTGAAGGTAAGAGAAAGAGAATGATTATGTTTGTGTTTGTGTCGAAAGAATGATTATTTGTGTTTGAAGTGAAGATAAAGACGATAAGGAAACCAATATAATAATTCTGATATGAGTAAAAAGTATATACGAAGAGAATGAAAAGTTATGAATATAATAAAAAATAATTAAGAAAAAAAATGTTAATTTCGATAAAAATGTGATCGTGGTCAAAATAATTTTTGTAGTCTAAAATATTGAGAATCATTTACATTCTTGTTCATTCTATTTGATTTTGACGATTCAAAACTCAACCTAACTAATACAAATTGGACAAGGTAATATAATGTTCAAAGGCTCTTCTCGTTCAACGCTTTGGATTGTTTGTTTGTAAAATTGTGGATTGTTTATTTTGAATGTTTAAAAATGAGGAGTTATTTTGAATTATTATAAAGAAGAAATTATAATAATAACTCGTTTGTATAAAATTTTTAAAGACTGATTATAAAATCTCGTTTATAAAATCTCCATAAATACTTAAAACAAACGTTATAACAGGTGTAGAAAACACCAAATTAAACAAATATATTGATTTTTTATTGGAAATAACAAATTTTAACACTACCAATTGAATCAATTTTTGTTTTATTTGAATTATTATATTTTTTTTTTTGATTTTGATATCCGCAGAATATTTTTCTATTTATTTTTGCTATTCAAGAAAAATCTCCTTCGTTAAAATATAAAGATTAAACTAAAATTCCAATCTTTTAATCATAAGCATAATTTTAATCATGAATATAATGTCTATTTCCGTTGTATTGCTCTTGTTTGGCTAATTTAAAACTTTTTAAACAATAAAATAAATTGAAAATCACTCATTAAAATATTTTAACTAATGGTAAATGGCGCGTTTGGTTAAGCTGAGAAGGAAGGAGAAGGAAGGAAAGCGTTAGCAAGTATGTGTTTGTGGTGTAAGATTATGATGCATAAAAGTTGATGTGATAGAATAAAGATTATTTTTTAATATAAAAAAAAATTGAAAAAAAATTAATATAATATATATAGTTGATTAGAAAAGAGAAATGAAAAAAAATGCAGACAACGTGTTGGGTTAGGGTTAGCTAGTGTAGCCCACCCTAACCCGGCGTCCAAAGAATTTAGTTTGAAAATTATAATTATAGGGCGTGTTTGGGGGCGGGTGGGTTTGGGTTCTATAGCGTAGTTCATTGCATTTTTTTTTTCATTTTTCTTTTATAATCAACCATACCTATTATATTAAATATATTCAATTTATATATATATATAAAAATTTCCACTGCATCCCATCAATTTTTATTCCTTATTAACTTTATACCCAAACACATAGTTAGTACCACTTCCGTTATTTGGAGGCATAGCCAAACGCACCATATGTTATTACCCTGATTTTTATTTGTTTCTTGGTTCGAACAATGATCCAGGTTTGGAATGGAGCCATGCATTGCTAAGATCAGTTGAGAAATCCTCATTGCTGATCGTTTCGCTTTGAATTTTTTAAACTATCATAATCTTCTTTACTATCCCTAATTTTAGCAATCACAGCTTGAATTTTGAGATTTTTGGCGAAGATGATGGTGTTTGATTTCTCGTTTCAGCCTCCCAAATTTAGCAAAGCAATCGCAATCGCAATCAAATCCACTCGCCATTTTCTTTTCCACCGATTACCTTGTTTTCTCTGCTCATTATCGTATTCTGTCTGTTCTTCCCGGCGCCGTCGACGGTGGCGGTGGAGTTTCAGGCTATGGCTGCTCCCATCGCCGAAGAAGAATCTAACGATTCCTTCACCGCCACAAACACGGTGATCGCTATTAACAGGGACAAGAACAGTCAATCCGCGGTGAAATGGGCTGTGGACAACCTGTTCAATAGGAAGAACTGCGGCGATTGCATTCTCATTCATGTTCGGAGCCAGAGCTTGCATCCCCGTAGGTATCCTTCTCCTTTGTTGTTGACGTCGTTTTGTCGTCGCCATTTTGATTAATCGAACTGTCGTTTACAAAAATTGAACTGTACTGAAATTCGCCTTTGGAGATGATTCATTGATTTTTGTTGTTGTTGTTGTTGTGATTTGGCCTTTGTATGCAGATGATGTGGAATTGGTTCCTAAGGAGTATCGTCCACCGACTGAAGCTGAGTTGCATCAGTTCTTCCTTCCTTATCGTGGATTCTGTGCACGAAAAGGAGTAAGCAATTTGCCCAATTCCTTATTATAAACAAATAATCAATTGTAGAAATAGCGATAGTTTTCAGTTTTCTGATTAGGGTTTCTCAGGATGGCTTGTTTGGATAGAATAATGAATTATTATTGAATTAGATCAAAATATTAGCAGATATTCCCCAATATATATCATAAGATTTAAGATTAGGTTTACATATGACAAACATGGAACTATGTGTATGGCATTTGGCACATTGAGTTGGTTCTGAGAAACCCTTTAAACTTAATTTGGGTCTCTGCTATTTTACTTTTTTTTTCTTCCTTTGTTCTTCTATAAGATGCATCTTAGTGCTCACCTTGTTTGAAGGAAAAATGTGCATTTCTGTATTTTTCAGATAGCTGCTAAGGAGATTATCATCCATGACATTGATGTTCCAAGTGCACTTATTGACTATATCAGTAAACACTCCATTAGCAATGTTGTTGTTGGTGCTTCCAGCCGGAATGTCATTTTGAAGTCTCTCTCTCTCTTTGACTCTGTGGTATGGAAAATTTTAGAAGTGTATTAGAGATTAGTTTAAGCTATAAGCATTTTCATCGATGCAGGAAGTTCAAACATCCAGATGTCCCTACGTGTTTGCTCAAATCAACTCCAGAATCATGTTCCGTGTATGTCATAGCTAGAGGAAAAGTTCACACTAAGAGATTGAGAAAGCAGCGCAAGTCGCAAACTGATGTGACTGAAAAACCAGCTGGAGATCCACACACTGATAAGTCTATATCAAAGATGGCATATTCTACTATCTCAGGACACGCTGAGGAAAAAGACAGGTAGAGTTCAATAGCTACACTTTTGGGGGGATAAAATATTCCTAAACATTCATCTTTCTCTTATGTGACAAATGTACTGGGTAAACTTATTATTATTTAACTAGTTTTCTGTATATAAATTATTATCATTACCTGATTGAGATGCTGATGTAGTGGCCTTCTGGAATTTGGTACTCGTGAATCTAATACGACTCAAAGAGCTGATAAATTTTTTGAGAAGTTAGATTTCTCTGTTTTTTATTTTTATTTTAATGTTGTTCATCCAGTCATCAGTGTTCTTTCTTTGTGTAGACTCATAGGATAAGCATACGAGTTTTTATTTATAACCAAGAAAATACTGGGTTTTAATAAACTTTCTGTTTCCTTTTTTCTCGATTCGTAGCTTTGGTTGCTAGTATAGAATAATAGAACTTCCTTTAAAGGTCAGGGCTGTAATGATAACTAACAACAGTTTGTTTTGGTGTAGGCATTGCTCTGGTAGCAGTTATGATTCACTGTCAGGCAGTATTGACTTTTCAGGGCCTCTCAGTTTCAGATCAATTGAGACGTCTTCTGAGAAATCAGATTTTTCCTTAACATCCTCAGATGTTAATTCAAAGAGCCATGTTTCTTCTAACACCACAGTAAGTAAAGAATTATATAAATTCTTCCCAGCTATGGAACTTTCGAATTTTGGTCAGTTAATGGTTGCATTTCCAACATCAGTTGTATTTGAGTTTACATTTGGCCACAGATTTTTGTACTTTTTAAGTTATATATCTATAGGCATGGATAATTGACCGAGTTAGCTATTCTGAATTTACAGGCTTCCATAGAATCTGAGATGAGGAAGTTGAGATTTGAACTCAAACAGACGATGGAAGTTTATGAATCAGCTTGCAAGGAAGCTGTAGTAGCGGAACAAAAGGTTAGAACTGATGACTGCATTTTCTTTATCAGATGATTTTCTTAATCTCAGAAGTTCTAAGTACATTGCTCGATCCCTGTTGAGAAAAGTAATAATGTGTTTGATGCCAGGGAAAAGACCTCGAACAATTGAAGAAGAAAGACGAAAAAAATTTTGAGCAAGGTAAATCTGTTGAAGAGGTTTCAACAGCACTGGCAGAGCTTGAGAAGCAGAAGAATCAGGCTGCCACAGAAGCAGCTCTAATGGCACAAAAGCTGGCAGAATTAGAGACCCAGAAAAAGAAAAGTATTGCTGAAAAAAAGGCTATGATTGAGGCAGAGGAGAAGAAGAAAACAATAGATTTATTTGAACGCAATAATACCTGCTATAGACGATACAGCATTGACGAGATCGAAGCTGCAACGGATCATTTTAACGAGTCCAACAAGATTGGTGAAGGGGGATATGGACCTGTTTACCAAGCCTTACTCGATCATACTTCTGTTGCCATTAAGATCTTGAGACCAGATAGATCTCATGGGCAGAGGCAGTTCCAGCAAGAGGTTTTTTTTTTATCTTTCTTTATCTTGGCTGGAAATAAACATGAAATTATCACTTATACGTAAATTTTCTGTGATAGTAGATCTGGATCATTTACTTGCTGGAATTTCATTGTCTTCAGCTATAACATAACAACGAGACTAAATACGAAACATATTGGTTAGAAATGATAATGCATAAGTTATGGCCTAATTCATGTGCCAAGAAAAGCATTGCTTAATTGGCATAAAATATGGGCTTATGCCTTGGTACAAACCCTTCCTTCTCAATCTTGTTGAACTCAAAATTATCCCCCAATTCATGCATGTAAAATAGCCCTGAAGATTGTGCTGTTCATTGCTTGCAGATTGAGGTTTTAAGTCGCATGAGGCATCCACACATGGTTCTCCTCTTAGGTGCTTGCCCAGAATATGGTTGCCTTGTTTATGAATATATGGAAAACGGGAGCTTAGAAGACCGTCTTTTCCGAAAAGACAACACTCCTCCAATTCCTTGGCGAACTCGTTTCAGGATAGCTTCTGACATTGCCACTGCCCTTCTCTTCCTTCATCAAATGAAGCCAGAACCCGTGGTGCATCGAGATCTCAAGCCAGCCAACATTCTCTTAGATCAGAACTACGTGAGCAAAATAGGCGATGTGGGTTTGGCTAGGCTAGTTCCAGCATCGGTTGCTGATACCGTCACTCAATATCACATGACAGCTGCAGCTGGAACGTTCTGTTACATCGATCCAGAATACCAACAAACAGGAATGTTGGGTGTGAAATCAGACATTTACTCATTTGGTGTTCTGCTACTCCAACTCATTACTGCAAGGTCTCCGATGGGTCTTTCATATCAGATCGAGGAGGCCATTGAACACGGCAGATTCTCGCAGATTCTTGATCCTACTGTTACAGATTGGCCTGTGGAAGATACTCTTGGACTCGCTCAACTAGCCCTGAAGTGCTGTGAGCTAAGGAAAAGAGATAGGCCGGACCTCAGTACAGTTCTATTGCCAGAACTGGTCAGGCTTAAAAAATTGGGATTGAGCCAAACACCACCGTTGATCAAGCTCCCAAATATCAGCGAAGCACGTAATCAACGGGCCTCTAACTCAGCTCCAATTTTGAAGAGATCAAAAAATGAGGTTAGTTGGCATCTTACTCCCTGAACCAAAACTGCAGTTTCTTTGTTCTTATGTAGAGATTCGAAAAAATCAGCAATAAATGTGGAAGGGAATTGCTTTTTTAAAAACCTCATGCTACTAGCCCGTGATGTTTATGTTAGGTTAAAATAACATTTTGGTCCCTAAACCTTAACTTTGAAGTTTATTCCATTTTGGTCTTTATACTTATTGTGTTTTTTTTAATCAAGAACATTCATTAAAAATAATAATAAGTCATACAAACATAAACCCAACCAATTGAGAGCATATATAAAGGATCACTTAACTCTTTTAAGTTTTACCACTACTGTTCCAGTCCACAAGTCAAACTAGTACTAACTAAGACGAGACGAGATGGTCCTTAGACCTTAACTTTGAAGTTTATTCCAATTTGATTCTTGACCTTTGAAAATACCCAATTTAGTATACACACTTTTAGTTTGTTCTATTTTGATCCCTCAACTTTAAAATGTTCAATTTTATTTTTTGCATAAGAAACAATTTCATTAATGATGAAACTAATTACCTACAAAAAACAAGCCCCCATTTTACAATAATGCTCTCCAATTATGTATAAGAGAGTCATAACTATATTGACAGAATTAGGGGATAATTTGATCCAAGATATAGATATGATTTTTTCCATGATGTACTCTTGTGTGGAGTGTTTGTTCTGAAAAACTCTATAACTTCTCTCCAACCATGAGTGCCAACAAAATCCCCTAATAAAGTTTTCCCATAAGATTTTAGTTGTCTTCTTGAATGGATGCCCTATTAGGGTAAGGGATAGCATGGCAGTGGGCTCATTTGGCTCCAACCAAATGCTTTAAGAATATAACTCCAGAATGTATTGGCTAGTGAACAACTGATGAATAGATGTGCCTATGTTTCTGTGCTATTTTTGCACATAGGACACCATTGAGGAGAGATCTGTCTGTGTGGCATCCTTCTTTGTAGTTTGTCCTGTGTAGAGATAGCTTTGTGAAACAACAACTCCCATGTGAAGAATTTAATCTTTTTGGGGTATTTATCCTTTCATATTGCTTCCATCATCGGAGTTGGATCATCTGTGTGGCCTAGCACCGATTTCAAAAGAGAATTTGAAGAGAAGCCTCCATTTGGATCAGGAGTCCAATTGCATAAGTCAAGTCCTTCCATGAGCTGTTTACCATTCAGATCGTTAGGCAATGCTGTAAAATCTACGATTTCAGCCTCCTTAATGCTTCTTCTCAATAGATACATGCCATATTTTCTGAGATGGATTCCAAGCTTCACTAACCTTCAAATCCTTGTTGATTGTGAGCTCGAATAAGATTGGATATTGAGTTGACAACGGGATATCACTGAGCCAAGCATCGTTCCAAAATGATGTATGTCGCCCATCTTTAACCAAATATGTAGTCCTATCCAAGATCAATGGAGCATATTTGATGATGGCTCTCCATGGGCCTTTGGCAGAATTCAAGGATTTGGTCCCAGGCTTATGGGAAAAAGGGGATCCACCATATTTGTTGTCAATGATCCTTTTCCTTAGTGCAGTCTTTTCTGTACCATATCTCCAAATGGATTCGGAGATAATTCATAAACTTTTTAACAAGAGACCAATTTTGGACTCTTTTTTGAAAGCTTAGAGACTTTAATTGGACATTTGAAAGTTTAGAGACTTTAATTAGACATTTGAAAGTTTGACGACAAATGAAATAAATTTTCAAAGTTCTAGTTCTAAAAATAGACTTTTGAAAGTCCAAGAACTAAAATAGAACAAATCTCAAGAGTCTCGATATCAAAATGGTATTTAGCCCTATTTTTACCTACCCTCCAACTAGAGCATAGAACGTAGCTTTATTTGAATCTCCAATAACCGAGTAACCATTAGGTTTCATGTTCGAATCCCCTCCTCGCCGAGTTCAATAAAAAAAAAACGTTATTATTACCTGCCAGGGTTTAAAGTTTTTACAGACTAGAAAGCCTTTACATTTATACGTTGCTATTGTATTTGTATAATCAGGTAGAAATGAGAAAAATTCCTAACCTGCCAATGGAAATTCAACGTAGATCAATGTGAGAAAAAGATGGCAGCGATTGAAACTCAGTACGAAATTATGGCGCCAGAAGAGTGGTATGAAATATTGGAGGAAGCAGCAGCAGCAAAGCTCTAAACGCTGTTGGTCATTTGTAAGTTGTGCTTCTGCTTCTCCTGTGTTTAAAAAAATGCATTCATTTTCATAAGGGAACATTATTAATATTCTGTATGTATATATATCTATATATATTTTTTATAACATTATTCAACCATCTATTCTTTTAGTTATTAAATTATACATGATTCCGATTCCTACCTCTAACCGAAGCTATGTTATTGTTGGTATTAATATTCTCTACTTTGATTATTTTCTTTGGGCATGTTTGACTACGGCGGGAAGGAAGAGAAGTGATATAAGAGTAAAGGTAAAGTATAAATTTGGTTTCTATAGTTTGTAGTTTGGAGAACGTTAAAGTTTAGTTCCTATGGTTTAAAAATGTAAACTTTAGTCCTTATGGTTCGGAGAAATCTAAAATTTAGTCTCATGGTTTGAAAAATTAGAATTTAGTTCTTATGATTTGATAAAACTTTAAAATAATCCATGTTGTCTGTAATAGTCTATGTTGTTCGTAAATCTTAGGCAAATTAAGTACTTAAATATGAATGAATGATGCTTTTTTTGTCTAATCAATTACTCATCTCACATTTTTATCATTAAAACATAAATAACTAACTTCGACATATTTTATTCATCAATAATTTCGAATGACATAGACTGATTTTTAGATTTTATCAAATTATTGAGACTAAATTTTAATTTGTTAAATTATGAGACTAAATTGTAGATTTCTCCAAACTATAAGAACTAAAGTTTAGATTTTTAAACAAGAACTAAATTCTAACTTTCTTCAAACTATAGAGACCAAAATTTTAATTTACACACGAGTAAATTAGTGATTGATATGATGAGAATCAACGAGCTAAACGATGGGAAGGAATCCCTTCTCTTTCCATTTCATCGCATCCTACCACCCTTTTCTTCTCTTTCCATTTCATCGCATCCCATCACTCTTGGGTTATGTATTGCATCAATTCTAGTTAATTGAACATTCTGATTCAGAGCTCAAACATTTTCTAAGCTTGAATTTAGACCATGTCTGTTTTTGGTTTGGTTTGGTTTGGTTTGGTTTGGTTTTAATTTATATTATATCACTTAAATACGTGGACTAAAATGAAATTTTATAAGTTATAAAGATAACTAGTTCCATTTTTGTCTATTTTTTACTTTGTCAAAATATTACTTTCATATTTTCTATAAATTTGAGAAATATATTCCCATTTTACTTTTTTTTTTTTATTAAAAATATTATTGAAAATATCCTAAAGATTTATTTCCAGTTTTTTTTTTTTTTTTTTTTTTTTTTTTTTTTGTGGAAGTGGGGTTAAATTGAACATGTGAACAGTTATGACTTCCAAAGTGGATTTAATTTAGTGATAATTTCCAAATTAATATTTAAAACGGGTTTGAATGTAGTTGATAAGAATATTTAAAATTAGTATTTAGAATGAAGATTTATTTAGTATATTTAGAAATAATGATTGCAGTTAAAAAATTGTTTAGACGTAGTTTTCAAGAATATTTAAAATTAGTATTTAGAATGAAAATATATTTTAAGTATTTAAAAATAAAGATTAATAATAATTACGGTAAAAAATTTGTTTGGTTATAATTTTTAAAACTATTTAAAATTAATATTTAGAATGAGGTTTATTTTAAGTAGTTAAATGAAAATAAGAATTTATTTTAAGAGTATTTAACAAAATCCCGTACCAAACATTGCACGTACGTGGAGAAAAAACTATGAACCGGAAACCCGGTTTATCTGGTCCCCAACTAACCGAGAACCGTCCCGATTATTTTTCCCGCATAAAATAGAGGGATTCGCGGTTAGTAATAAAATTCTTCTCGTTTCAAAAAAAAAAAAAAAAAAAAAAAATCTTCTTTTCTCTCTTTCGGAGAGAATTGAGCGTAACCCTAAGCTCGGAACTCAAAATCTCAGCTATGGCGGACCGTTCTTCCGATCGCGACATCGATTCAGTCTTCGATCATGGTTCTCCTCAACCACGTCTTTACAATCCCTACAAGGATCTCCAATTTCCTTATCGAAATTTCCAGCTTCCAACCTCCCCAGAGTTTCTCTTCGATGAAGAAGCTCGCCGCCAGCGTCGATCTTGGGGCGAGAATCTTACCTTCTATACCGGTTGCGGTTACCTCGCCGGTGCAGTCGGCGGCGCGTCTACGGGCTTTGTCTCCGGCCTCAAATCATTCGAATCAGGTGATACTATGAAGCTCAGGATTAATCGGATCCTAAACTCTTCTGGTCATTCAGGCCGTCAATGGGGGAATCGCCTCGGCGTGATTGGGTTGATATATGCTGGTTTGGAGAGCGGGACTGAGGCTTTGAGGGATACGGACGATGTGTGGAACTGTGTTGCTGCTGGACTTGGTACCGGTGCGATTTATCGTGCGGCAAGAGGAGTGAGATCGGCAGCGGTGGCCGGTGCTGTTGGCGGCGTTCTTGTTGGAGTGGCGGTTACGGGTAAGCAGATTTTGAAGCGGTATGTGCCTATATGATGGAGGGAAGGAATTTTATCTTGCAATTTTGATCGGTATATTTGTATTTGGAAGTAATAGTTTTTTTTTTTATTGGGAAACTGTGGTGAGAATTCTGAGGATGAAATTAACTAATTCAATTGATAGTTTCAGCTCACTCATGATTCTTCATTCATTCGTTGAGTTCTCTGTTAATGAATAATCTCCATGAATTTAAACTTGTGGTATATGGGAATGCTCCATTATTACCATTACGTCTGATAAATTGGATGTAACTAATGAAATATTTGAAGTTTGATCGATTTGTTTTGTTTGTTTTCTTATCTCTTTTATTTGTTGTTGCGTATTGCTTAAGGAATGCATAACATCCCAGTTTAAGAATTGTAGAGGATAGTTCAAAACATACGTGACTCTGTGCTCAATTCCTGCCAATGATGTTTTTAATTTGTAGTTAGTGAGCATTTTTCTTGTCTTATTAAAGATGTGTGTTTGGGTTAGCTTATGAAGTTAAGTGCATTAGATAGGTGGTCACTATAGTATATTTTGAAACTGAAAAGTCGAATCTTCGCTCCATTATGACCTGGGTATCCTCGTCCATCCCTAATCTAGACATAGAGAAACATCGAAGGAATGGAAACACCAAGTGTTTACAAATTAATGTCATAGGTAGGTCTCGTACCTGGGACCTTGAGGGGAGGGGAGCACATCTATGTAATCCAAGCCTTCAACCATCACGTCACCCCTTAGAGACAGACCTAGACAGACCTATTACCTACATTTTAGTTACTTATGGCACTACTACTTAAAATGCCCTTGTGTTTAGCTCTGGGAAATTGGATACTCTTTCTTTTTCTTTTTTTGAAAGTGAAACTATGGATTGAAATTGGATACTTTTATGCATGGTATGGGGAAGGAATTCAGCTTTTAGTTCTTTATTTGTTCACGCTCGATGATGTTGATTATAGTAGGTTATCTAGGATTATAATATTACTTTGCTGATCATCCTTATTCAAGAAACCCATTGCTTGTTTTTTGGAGAACTGTTACCTTGCTAATTCTTAGCAATTGTTTGATCGTTGACGGGGTAATGGGTTCTGTTTAGAATGGATTCTTGGCTGACTGTTTAAACTACTTTTGGGTCGTAAGTTGTTTTCTTCCCACTTAACATTGGATTTTGAGTGTTGGCTATTGATCAAGGGTTTAAGTTGATGGTTGGTTTAACAGTGATTAACCATGAAATCTTTACTGGAAATCTGGTTCAACTTCCTTTTACCTGCTTCATTTTTTTCAATGTTCTGTTTGGAAGAGGAAAATGATGAAGGTTGTATTTGAAGTTGCTGTGAAATGTTATACATGTTACGTGCAACTCGACAAATTGTTATCTGGACATTGATTGAATGCAGAAAAACATGGAAGATATGCTTTGAATTTCTCCTTTGCTCTATCTATTATAGGCAATTGAACAGGGGTTGCTTCAAGTTCCTCAATTAGATTGAAGTTAATACTTGTAGCCATGGAACAAATCTGGAACCTCTTATCTTCATCAGTTTTGGATTCTCAATTTCCTTTGAATGCTTCTCAGTAATCAGAGCTGCAATGCCTCTAAAATGGTAAAGCAGGTGCATTTCTTTTATAGTTTTGCATATCTATGTTTTCACTTTTTTTATTTATTTAGGTTAAATTACCACGGTCCCTGAACTTTGAGTTTTGTTTCATTTTAATCCTTTTAAAAATCTTATTTTAGTTCTTCAACTTTCAAGTTTGTTTCAATGGTTCAATTTTAGTATTTAAATTTTCAAAATAAATTAAATTTAATCCTTAATTGAAACTTTTTTTTAATTTTTCTCTAAAATTTATTATATTCATCTTAAATTTTAGATGTCTTTACCTATTTTCTTTACTTATATTAAAACTATTAATATGGTTGAATCAAATTAAAAAATATTAACATCAAAGTTTTCATGGGGACTATTTTTAAACCTTTTTTAAATTGTCTAAGCGTTCGCATTTTGGCACACTTAGATTTTGGGCACAAGTTTAAAACCCTGACCTGCCTCCATGACCACTTGTGATAACTTTTTTTTTTTGTTAAGGTTATGACATTGGAGTGGGAAAATTTAAATCAAGTAGATGTCGGTGCATCTCAGTTGAGCTATATTTGCTTTGACTTTTTTTTCTTTTTTCTGAAGTTAATTTGTGATTAAGTTTTAATGTCAAGTGTAGATGTATTATTATTTTTATTTTTATTTTTTTCAATTACGTTATGATGCAATTGTATAACACACAAGTTTACAATATATATATATATATATATATATATATATATTTTTTTTTTTTTTTTTTTTTTTTTTTTTTTTTTTGTAAAACTTTTTTTTTTTTTTAACTTCAAAACTTTTCTACCTATTTTATGTCCTTGTTTTTTAACTTAGAAATAACAAAAAATTAAAAAAAAAATCAATTTATTTTATGTTTTGTTATGATAATATTATTTGTTTTTAAATTATCAATTTAAAATTGTGTGTTAAAATTTTTGAACAGATAATAAGCGTTTTTTTTAAGAAATTATGAGTTTAGTTCATATGATTTGAAGAAAATTAGTGTTCAATCCTCATAATTTAAAAAACTATAATCTAGTCGGTTAAAATTCAATACTTATAATTTTAAAAACCAAAATTTAGTCTAAAAAATTTGATAAAAATTTAAAAAAATAGTTTATGTCGTCTAATTATTAACCAATTAAAAAGTTAGTTATTAATTAACTTCCTTTTTCCCTAAATTATACTGCTCGTCTTGTATATTTGAAAATTTGATTTAAACTAACAAAATATTAAAATAAATAAAAAATCTAAAATTTACCGTATAAAAGGAACAATGATTTATTTTGTGTATTTAGAAGTAATAATTAGTAAAGATTGTAGCAAAAAATGTGTTTGAATGTAGTTTTTAAGAGTATTTTATATTAATATTTAGAATGAAAAATTATTTTGAAGATTTAGGAGTAAAGATTAGAAGCTTAGATGTAGTTTTCAAAAGTATTTAAAATTAGTATTTATAATAAACATTTATTTTGATTAATTAAAAGTAATAATGACAATCAAAATTTAGTTTTGATGTAATTTGTTCAAAAGTATTTAATAAAAAAAATTATTTCTAAAATCTTATAACAAACCTCTCTTATATTAATATGCATTAATGAAAATTTATAGGTTTTTTTTTTAATCGATTAAATGATTATTTTAAGCGATTAAAAATGAAATTTTATTTTGAATATTAAAAATTTTAGTTTTAGTTTGGTATTTGAATGAAATTAGAAGAGTTTTTTTTAGAATAGATAATCAGTGATCATTCCGTTCCTAGGCCAGCCACAATATGACATTAGAGAATGAAAGTGATATTAAGAATGGTTAAAAGTGATTAAAAGTGATATTAAGAATGGTTAATTAAAAATAAATAATAAAAAAAAAGTAATTAGTTTAGAGATTATAATAATTAATTTGAATATATTTATTTAGAGGGTGAATAATAAAAAGGGAACTTTATATCCATAGCCATATGGAGAGAAGATTTTACATTGCTGCCAAAAATTGAAACTAATTGCAACCATATCCATTTCTATTATTTTGAATTTAATAATACATAGTATTTGACTATAATGACCTTAGTGATTTCAATTCAATTTTACCTATTAAATACATTTTTAAAATACCCTAAATACTTTCCAAAAACAGTTTTGAAACTTCCATCTACGTGGGCAGTTTTACACGTTCCCCCACGATTTCAGCCGCTTAATCATTTAGTTGCCGCCTTCGTTGTTCGCGAGAGAAATCGTCGAAAAATTTCAGAAGAACAGTCGTCTTCTTCAGCATTTTCCGGCATCAGCGTGGTATTTCGTCCGTTGTTTTCGTCGTTTTCTT
>JBBMEG010000002.1:6332297-6372085 GCA_037832605.1 Cyclanthera cordifolia
TATCTTTGCAATTAAATTCAATTTGGGATGAAAATGTAATATTTATCTCCTACTTGAATATCCATGTTAAATTCCCTAATAAAAATTTATTTGTAATAATTGGACGAAGATCTCGGCAAGACAACGTGTAAACAAATTCCACCGTATAAAAAAACATTTCGTTAAAACTATATTTTATTGTAATAAATAAAAGGGCAATTTCGGAATATTATTCTCAGTACAAAAACCTATCAGCCATCAGCAAAATTTCCCTCTTTCGTCGCTGCGCTTTGTCCAACACTCGCTTCCAACTCCACGGATCAGATCCGAGGAGTTTGGCAAACCCTAGCTTGCTTTCTTCGATTTCTCTCTCTGTTTCATCTTCCTCCATCAATCGGCAGGTTTTATTCTGTTTTCCTTTCAGTTTTGTTTACTTCCTTCTCGACTTTAGTTTCAGTGGACGCTTATGGTTATCGTTTTCTTTAGCTTCGAACAAATATCGATTCTGTTTGCTTCTTTTGATTTCTATGTAATATTTGACGCTGATATGTACGTTTGGTGGCGAGTTTGTTGTTTTTGTTTGTGTTTGTGTATGAATCTGTTGATTTGTATTTAGACCGTTTGTGTAGTTTTTGCCTTATCCTGTGAATCTGTTTATGCTTCATTTCTGGTTTTTTCTGTGTTTCTTTTTACAGCATCGGATTTGGGCATAGGTTAAAAAAACGGTTTCTGGTTCTGAGGATTTTTTTTTTCTTTTTTTTTTTGATAAAAAAATCAGATAGCATTTTTATGGATTGCAAATTTGGTTTTTCTGTTACTGATTGCCATTCTCGGCATAGCTTTGGACAATTTCACAATGTTGTTCTATTTATGGTTGAGTTGCTGAAAACATATTGATTTTTACCATTTCGTCTGCTGCATAATATGGGTTATTTTGATTTGTATGTATGATCATCTTAATTTTCTCTTTTCTTTAATCATCTCTTAAATATGAATTGTGCTATTTTCCACTTACAGCCATGGCAGGTTTGGCTCCAGAAGGTTCTCAATATGATTCTCGTCAATTTGATGCTAAAATGAGTGAGATGTAATTTTTTTTTTTCTTTTCACTTATATTACCTTTTTCATAATTTCACGACTTTTTTTTTTTTTGTTACTTCATGTGTATGCGCTGATTTTTGTTATATTTTCCTTCTCCTTGCAGTCTCTCAGCTGAAGGGCAGGATTTTTTTACCTCATATGATGAAGTTTATGAAAGTTTTGATTCAATGGGCCTTCTTGAGAACCTCCTTAGAGGCATTTATGCCTATGGTATATGCTTCTTTGCTTCATTTTCTTTTCTCTACATTTTATCACATTTGTCTTTATTCTTCCTTGTAATTTCAATCCTATATAAATCCACGGGGTTTGCCACATTTTCTAAGGTTTTGAGAAGCCATCTGCAATTCAACAAAGAGGTATTGTTCCCTTCTGCAAAGGCCTTGATGTGATTCAGCAAGCTCAATCTGGAACTGGGAAAACTGCTACCTTCTGCTCTGGGGTTCTGCAGCAACTTGATTATGATCTAGTCCAGTGCCAGGCTTTAGTTTTGGCACCGACTAGGGAGCTGGCTCAACAAATTGAGAAAGTTATGAGAGCTCTTGGTGATTATCTTGGTGTTAAAGTTCATGCATGTGTGGGAGGAACAAGCGTCCGCGAGGATCAGCGCATTCTTCAAGCTGGTGTTCATGTTGTAGTTGGAACACCTGGTCGTGTATTTGACATGTTAAGGAGGCAGTCTCTTCGGCCAGATTGTATTAAGATGTTTGTGTTGGATGAAGCTGATGAAATGCTTTCTCGTGGTTTTAAAGATCAGGTGAATTTCTTATCTTGAAAGTCTACTTTCAACTTTTGTGCCAAATTTCTTATCTTGAAAGTCTACTTTCAACTTTTGTGCCAAATTGGCTCAATAGTAGTGGAAGTATCAATCTAACCGTTTGATTGTATTCCTTTTATACTTATAGGTTCATATACTTGGTATATGTTTTAAATAATCTTTTGTCACTCAGTAATATACACGATGAACATGTGCATTCGTGATAATTGTGTTTTAAAGTAGGGTTTAGAGGAGCGAAGCTTCAAGTACACGAATGATCAAAAAAAATGTATTTAAAGTAGGCAGCTGGTGACAATGTTGTATTAGTTTGTTTATTATTGTTGGTTCTCTTCTTGTGCCTATTGAAAGCCAGAGTTTTTAGCGGTTCCCCTCTGGCATTTTGTTCCCTTCATTTGTCTTTGGAGTTAAGATTTCTAATTGCTTTCCATGTACCTCTTTTTGTGGTGGTAGATTTATGACATTTTTCAGCTCTTGCCATCAAAAATTCAAGTTGGGGTCTTCTCCGCCACAATGCCACCCGAAGCTTTGGAGATCACTAGGAAATTCATGAACAAGCCAGTCAGAATCTTGGTAAAACGTGATGAGCTTACTTTGGAGGGTATCAAACAATTTTACGTAAATGTCGGCAAGGAAGATTGGAAGCTCGAAACACTTTGCGATCTCTATGAGACTCTGGCCATCACTCAAAGTGTCATCTTTGTCAACACACGCCGCAAGGTCGATTGGCTTACAGACAAGATGAGAAGCCGAGACCATACCGTATCTGCCACTCATGGTGACATGGACCAGAATACTCGAGATATAATCATGCGTGAATTTCGGTCGGGCTCTTCTCGTGTTCTTATCACAACTGATCTATTGGCTCGTGGTATTGATGTACAGCAAGTCTCCCTTGTCATAAATTTTGATTTGCCCACCCAACCCGAAAACTACCTTCATCGTATTGGTCGAAGTGGGCGTTTCGGAAGAAAGGGTGTGGCCATCAATTTTGTTACCGATGATGATGAGAGAATGCTTTTTGATATTCAGAAGTTCTACAACGTGGTCATTGAGGAGCTGCCAGCCAATGTTGCTGATCTCCTATGAGAGGTTTTGTTTGTTTTTATTTTTATTTATAGGGATGGGTTTTCTCTTCTCTGAAATGACTATTTAGCTCCCCCACCACAACTTTATTTTATTTTATTTTTTTTTTGCTATTTTCCCCCACTTTGTTTTCGTATATTAGTACCATCAGACATTTTATTAATGATTTATGGTCTGCTGTCTGTGCAAGATTTAGATTGTGTTCTGTTTCATTTCAGTATCTTGTCAACTTTATCAACAGGAATGTATTTGTAATATTTTATGATTTATGGTATGTAATTGTCATGTATCTTCAATCTTCAATCTTGAGGTTGCAGGTTCATGGTTAAGATTAGCCAAAAATTTAGAGGCTCGTTTCGGTCTCTGGTTTTCCCGCAAGATTCCGAACCATATCGGGCAACCTCTACTATGATGGCAGATAATACATAGTGTTCTTATGTGCATCCAGGCTTCAACCCACCAGAGTTGTACTTGTAGTATGTGTCTTTCATGTTAAACCTTCCAAGTTACACCAAGTGTTTAATTTATTGCTGTGTGGGGCTTAACTAGCAGTTGGCAGTTGAGTATTTTGGAGCCGTGAGAATACAAAAAATATGAAAAGAATGATTATTTGTAAATAGTTTATGTTATTCATAAATCGTAAGCGAATTAAGTAGGTAAATGTGATATATAAGTTGTGTATTTTTTTTTCTTCAATTAATTACTTATCTCACATTTTTATCATTAAACAGAAAAATAAACTTTTACGTATTTTATTTACAAACAATTATGAACGACAAAACTATTTTTTAGAATTTAAATCTTAGAGATTATATTCTAATTTTTAAAATTATAGGATTAAATTGTAGTTTTTTTCAAATCATAAACACTAAAGTCTAGATTTTAAAATTATAGGAACTAAATTTAAGCTTTCATCGATAGAGATTAAATTTATAATTTATCTTACAATAAAAATTTTCTAACACTAAATGTGACATATAAATGCAAAATCAACTTTCCTACCTGTAGGAAAGTTTTCTTGGAAATTTTTTTGGTAGGATATACTTAATTCTTAGGTTCATGAATTTATTTATTTATTTTTTTTTTTTTTTGTACAAAATACTTGAATGGCTTGATAACCATTAATGGGAATACTCACAAAATTGAAAAAAAAAGAACTTCTAGTACTTGTCATACTTCCTCTGTTCACACTATTGTCTTGCATCAATAAATAATATTTAATACTGGTTAACTCACATCATTTATAAAATAACAAGTAATAAACTATAAATAATAATAATACTACTAATAATAATAATAATAGACTATAAATAATAGTACTTGATAATTTATCATGCTATAAACATGAGTATATACTAGGGGTGCATTAAACATTTTCTCAACTAATACAGACTTAAATAGTACATTTATTTATAAGTGAGAATTAGAGTCGTATTGTCTTGTGCACCTTAAATTATTCTTGTCAAATTTACTGTCTTACTCTTCAAATTTTAGATGTCAATTTCTTTTTTAACAAATTAATTCATAAATTACTAGTCATAATGGATAGAACTCAATACTTTTTGGTTTCTTTAGGTCATTTTATCATTAGAATACTCTTTCTATGTTCAACATGTAAGAATGCAGTGTATAGAACGAACTCTAACATCAACATTTGATTATAAAACCATAAATAATACTATTAGAATACTAATTTTAACTATCATTATATTATTTTTCTTAGTTCAACAATATTTAAACACGAAAAATCTAAAACAAACTTTAATACTTTGATTTGAAGATCATATACATAATGTTAGTAAAATATTAGTCGTTTTGACTATCACTATAAGTTCAAAATGTTTAGGTTGATTTAAGTGCATGGATCCATCATAAACAATCTCTTGAGAGGAGAGGTTGTAGCCACTCACTTTCATGGTCATGTTGACTTGATGGAAAGGGTATTTTGTTAAGAGCCTCGATTTGTTGACCTATTCCACGTGCCAAATAGTCACCATTTTGCACCTCATGCAATTCCCTCAAATTAAGACAATTGTATATTTCAATCCCTAAAATTTATTATATACATCTAGATCCTCAACTGCTCCAATCTAGAGAAATCAATTACACCCAAAAAAAAAAAAAAAAAAAAAAATCCCACATCATCACTTATAAATATAACACATGAACCCTGATCTAAATCCACCATAAAAAACCAAACCCAGAACCCTTTCAAACTCTCTGTTTTTTGTTTGAAGTTTTTCTTTTTGTTGGCTATGGAAGATTTCAGATCCAAATCTTGCAGAGAAGGAAGAATGCAGATTGAAAGCTACAAAGAAAACAAGGCTGCTGCTCCAACAAACATGCAAGATCTAAGATCATATAGTGTAAGCTATGCAAGTTCTATGCAGCAAAATCAACCAAACAGAGAGATAAAGATGAAGACAGTCAAAAGCAATATTGGGTCAACTTCTAAAAGCTGGAGTTTTAAAGATCCAGAGTTGCAGAGGAAGACTAGGGTTGCTGGATATAAGGTTTATGCAGTGGAAGGGAAGATGAAAGGATCACTCAGAAAGAGTTTCAGGTGGATCAAGAACACTTACACTCAAGTTCTCTATGGATGGAGGTGATTTTCTAATGTCTTTTTTCTGTTGTGTAAGTTCTTGTTTTGGATCTTGTAACTTCTTGAATATGTAACTAAGCTGTTCTTGATGTTGGTAAAGAAATGAAAGTTTCAGTTTTCTATATGATTTTTCTCAGATTGAGTCTTGTATTTTTTCTGTTTTTGATAATCGAGAATCAGATCTTCGGCCCACTACATACTCGAGGTAGCTGCGCCTCTCCTAAAACGGAGATATAACAAAAAGTTTTAAAATTAAATTAACACGTGAGTTTCTGAAACTTCTAGAAGTTTTTATAGACTTCAAGCCTCAGAGCCCCCAACTCAGAGACCATGTTACCAGAGGTCTTGATTTACTCTGTTTTTCTTTATATCTATGAATCGCAAAAGGAAGAACAGCTTGAAAGGGATACACTACAAATGGGGTTTTTTCCCTTGCCAACAGAGGGGATGGCGATAGTCAAAGGTTTGAACTTTGACGGTGTTCTTTCTCTAAAGTAGTTTGAAACTCATCAATGATTGGTGTAGACACATTTCATGTCTCTATTTGTTCGATGTATCTCGGTGTTGTAGTTTTGGCTCTAGATGAGCATAAGCTACAAGTTCTTAGTAAAAAAAAAAAGTTTCTGTTCAAAATATGGGGAAAAATGAAGAAAAGGAAAACTGGGTATTGTTTTGAAAGGGTGATTTTTCTTCACCAAAAACAACGATCAATATTTTTGTAATCATTTTTTCTGCCCTACCGACACCATTAGATACCCAGAAAGGAGAGGAATAGTAGAGTAAAACAACATGGAATGAATGATTCAGATGGGGACTTGAGAGACAGTTTCACATGGCAATAGTTGTAGGTTTTCTTGTTAGCTTCCTTCACAGATCGAAAACCAATCATCAAATCAGAGGTTTTGAAAATTTGTCACTAAACAGCGTAAATCTTCAGCTGTTGATGATGGTGACCACTTAAATAATCAACTCAGTCCAAGTTGACAGCTCAAGAATATGTGTTAGTCAACTAGGTTTAAGATGGCATTTAGCTGAAATATTTTAAAATATTTGAAATTAGTCATAGTTTAAGAGGTGGTTGTTGGGTTGTTTGCATTTATTTGTTATAATAACTGGTAGGTTTTTGGTCTCAAGGGCAACGCAGTTGATGGCCGAAGACTTGAATTTTGAAGGACATGCTCCCTTTTGAAGTCTTTTGAGATCCTCTATTGAGCTTAATATTAAAATCCGTCTCATGTATATCAATAGTCCAGTTTAAGAACGGAATATCCCAAATAAAGGAGCGACTTCTTTCCCATCTATAATAACCCTTTCGCCCTATTAAAATAATTAATGTTCTGATAAGTCTAATTTCAGAAATTAATAACCTGTACTCCAAATATAATGTTATAATATCCCATTGTAATAATCTGTTTTCTAAATGTTATTAAAGGAGTAACGTGGAGGTGGTCGAAAACTTTGACTTTGAAAATGTGCCTCTTCAAAGTCTCATGTTTCAGTTTGTAAGCACTTTCTGTTTCTATTCTTTCAATCTTTTTTGATGGCTGGTCTAGGGATGGGCGTGATTACTCCGGATATGGTGAAACGGCGTATCGATTTTTCCGTAAAAATAAAATAAAATAAAATAATCCGTCTTCAAATGCCTGTTATTACACAACCTTCTCAAATGCATGTTACTAGAACATTCTCTATTACAATAAATTTATTTATATAATTCAACTATTATCTTAAACAATAAACACCAAATAGTTTATTGATCAGATGGTCATGTCAGATTGAACAGATCAAATTTGACAGCAAAACAAATGGTAATAACAGCATGGCAAATGTAACATCATCAATGATTATGAAGGTAAAGCCATATATAAAATTAGATGAATTAGAACGATTGAAACGGAGTAGACAAAGTCAGTTTTAGAAACTCATGAATATCAATAAGAGGGATATACAAACAAAGAATGGGATCAACAGGTGGCTTTTTCTTAGGGTATCAGCTATTCTACAAGCTTTTAACATTTCAAATTCCTTTTAAGTTATGGTACATACATAAGCTCCGGATGCACATTCTCTTTTGCTATAACCAATGGGAATCCAAATTAAAACCCCCATTTGTCATAACAGAGAAAAACTTTCACAAAAGAAAAGAAAAAAAGATTCAAATGGCCGGAAACTCTAGAAAAAAAAAAGTAATAATAAGCCAAAATTTGGAAGATTTACTTGGAGGAGATGATATTTTCATGATGCAGCAGCATTTGGAGGAATCCCTAGGGAAGAAGTCTTCTTTTGCAGCTTTCCTTTTAACTGCCTTATTTTTGCTTCTACTCTGGCTGTGAATCCAATCTTTGTCTTTTGCCTTGCTTTTGATCTTTCTCTGGTCCACATGTGTGTGTCTTCCACATCTTTCCTGTAGTATTTGATTTCTTGGATTATGTGATGATCCATTGGATGGAAGCTTCTTTGGACAGATATGTGGGCAAGATATGGGAGATTGCAGGTAATGGTTACTAAAATGGTGGCTATCCAGTAAACAGGAGCAGGGCTTAGAGCTTCAATAAAGATTTGATATGCATTCCCAGAGGATATTATCATTCCATAGAGTAAGATGAACAAATACCACATGGCGATACTACCCCAGACTAGAAGGTGTTGGATCCAGGTGAAATGGCTCATCGTGAGGGCAATCTGGCAATTTACTGCCCATATGATGCAGGTAAACATGGTGGTTCCTACAGCAGTCATATCGGCAGTTTGGCCGCCCGAACGGAATGCCTGATCGTAGAAGATGATGAGATTGAGGAAGAAGGTAACCAGGGAAGAGTAGACTGCGTTCCCCATCCACCCGAAAATCCGAGGCCAGTCGAAGAACAAGTTTCGTGGTCCTTGTTGATACAGTGCAGGGAACTGTAAAATGGATGATGATTAGTTAGCATGTGAACTTGAACACATATCAGATCGCTGATTCAAACTCAAAATGTCTCGTCTTTGTCTCTTTACCTGTAGGCACACCTCAGAAGAAACATCTTGCTCAAAAACTCCAAGAGAAATTACAGGCAATGAGGTGAGTATGACGTTGAATGATAGCATGTAGAAATCATCATAAATTGATTGCCCGGAAAATCCCGCATATGCTTCGAAGTAGAACAGCGTTAATCCAAATGCAATGTTCTTGTAGAAAAAGTAGCAAATCTGAAAATGAAAACGACTCCAAGGTTAAATTAAAAATATACTACTGATAATTCATAAATGATTGGTTGATCCTTGGATTTCTTGGAAGCCAAACTTGCTATGAAAATAACAAAGAACATAGAAACAGAGTACATTACCATTTGAGCTATCCGCTTGTAGCACCAATGACCATGGACAACCAGAAGCCTTTCCAGAAACCGAAATTGAGCAATAGAGAAATCACTAGCCATCACAGCCTGAGAGAATCAGGAGTTAAAAGGATAGAGGTAGACATTTATTTAGTAGACAAAGTTTAGATGAAAGAGTCCTTTGTGCCTACCTGCATACCTTCAACCCCACTGATACCAACACCAATATCGGCCTCTTGAATCATTCCTACATCGTTTGCACCATCACCAATTGCCAAAGTAGTTTTTCCAGTACCTTCTTTCACTAACCTTGTTACCTGCAGGAATGTCCCCAAAAGGTCAAAAGTCGAAATTAACTGTTTTTTATATATATGCGTGAGTGTGCCTCGATTATTCACATGTGGCATTCACCTCACCCTACGATATTTACATGTCTAGAAAATTTGTAAAATAATAATTCATAAATAAGAAGCCACTAAGAACCGAAAATATAAGCTCTAGACTAACCCATAAATAATTGAAATTAACAGTTCATGGCTAAATTTTGCATTCAACGAAAGCTTGAAGATCATATATGAGGAGTACAGTATACAAAATGGTTAACCAGAAAATGAGAAAGGGTCTAACCAGGGCCTTCTGCTTGGGGGAGACACGACAGCAAATGACAGATGCACAATCAACAGCGAGCGCAAGGAATTGAAGCTTCATATCATCCTCGAGAGCGTAGGTTAGAGTCTTTCCATCAATGATTAAAGAAAATGCAGCATGTGGATCCTTCTCCAGCTTGATCATTTGTGTAGAGTTGGTGATTTGATTCAAAATATTTTCTTTCATGGCCTGGGGTGTATCAAAAAACAACAGACCCTAATTCGTATGAAATCAATTTCCTGTAACTCGTTCCATGTGCTCTATCTCAAAGTATCATATACCTCTTTGCCTTCCTGAGCTAAGGCATCTGTGTTTGTTGATATGCAGATCCGCTTCATTCCCTGTCGTAGTAAACTGCATGCGTATCTGCAAACAGAAACAATGATCGTCTTTTGCTTAGCATATGAATATATATTTTTGAACATGGCATATAAGGTAATAAAACCTTTAATAAATTTGCAAGACTGACCCTATGTTGATGGCAGTTTCCATCTTATCTCCGGTTAGAACCCAGATCTTAAGACCAGCTTGTGCAAGTTTGTCAATACATTGGGGTACCTAGAACAACATAATACTAGGTTAAGAAAAGAAACCAGAATGATAATGGATAATAACGTAGGAATATAGCAGTAAATAGATATTGTTTTCACCCCATTCTGTAACTTGTCCTCAACTGCAGTAGCACCAACAAGGGTTAATTCTCGCTCCATGAGGTCAGATACTCGCTCGAGCATTGCTTCTCTATCTCCTCCAATCGACGTCTTAGCCTTCTGAAACTCATTGTTCCAAGCAATGTATTCGGGCTCCTCAAGCTTCCTGTAAGCAAGTGCAAGAGTACGCAACCCAGCTTCTCCATATTCATTCAAATGCTTTGTGGTTGTTTCCTCATATGTTCTCCCATTTTTTGATAGTCGATCGAATATGATGCTGCAAGATTGGAGTATAAGTAGGAAAGAAAAAATGTAGTTTGTTGGCTAGTCTTCCGTAGAGGACAGACTTCACCTGGGTCTATCTTTTTTATATCCATGAGTGTGCTAGCTTACGCATATCTAGGCTATTTTCACCGGACAAACCATTTAACCCTACACTATTTGGTTGTCAAGTCAAGAAAATCCATAGGAAATCACCCAAGTCTTTTTTTCACGCACTAACGTAAAAGAAGCAGCAGATATATCTATGGAATTCTCACAAAAGACCCAAACGAGCTATTATTGATGAAACTCACCTATCAGCACCTTTGCAGAGAAGAATAATCTGGCCATGCTCGTCCCTAACAATTACAGACATTCTCTTCCTCTTGCTCGTGAAATCCAAAAGATTCAAAATTTTATATTCCCTGCACAAATTCCCAAGAGACATAAGCAATGCATGATGCAAGGGATTCATGGGAAAATCGGACTAAGCAAAATAATCATAAAACTATCTTATTCTTACCTTTCAACTACATGGTCAGGTGAAGGATATCTTTCACGAACGACCAAAGTAGATTGTGTTCTCTTACAAAACTCAAAGCCAAACTCTCTTGCTGCAACAAGAAAAGCACCTTCATCAGGGGACTCTGCTTCATACGTAAAAATACCAGTCTCCTCATTCTGCTCAGGTATTGCAGTGTGACAAATTGCTAAAATTCGGAGGAACATTAAAAGAACATCACAGTTGGGCTCATTCAACCAGTTTCCATCTGTTAGACGACTGTCCTCAAAACTGAAATACTTTATGGCAGACTTCTGATCTTTGACATTGCTTGAAGAAACAACAGTCTCCAATTCTATCTCTGATTCTCTCCTGCTACTGGCCATGGAAGGCTGTCGGCTATTCTTTTTCACATGAAAATCAGAATATTCTGCATCCAGCTCCTCAAGGTCATATTCCATCTGCCTTGCAGCTGCAAGTTCAACCTCACTAGATTTAACACCATATGCAATGCCAGCAATGGAACATTTCAGAAAGTCCATCTGATTGCAAGTCAAAGTACCAGTTTTGTCTGATAGGATTGTGTCTACCTGACCCAATTCCTCATTCAGATTAGAAGTCCGAGCTCGAGCTGGATTGCCAGTCTCTTCACAGTACATGTTAATATCTTGATTCATGAAGGAAGCTTGCAGAACCTTAACAACCTCGATGGAAACATAAAGCGAGATTGGTATCAAATATCCATAGAGTATAAGAGCAGTGATCAAATGCATGAGCCCTGATAAGGTTGGCTTATGAGGATTGTACAATGGATCATCACCACCAGAAGTTTGCAAATACCACCAGTCTACCATTTGATACTTTGTCTTCACAGCAAAACCTATAGAACTCATTGATGAGATTAATATAAGGAGAGTAAAAAGAATGTAAATAATTTTGTCCATTTTTCTCTCAATTCTACTTCTTTTGGAAGGAGATTTTGTAGCATTCTGCATAACTTTACTATCATGTCCAGTAAATACCACCACCCCATAGGCATAAGCTGTATTCCTCAATTTTGAATCTCTGAGGAGAATCTGACTAGGATCAAGAGGATAAATCTGCCGATCAAACTCAAAGTTACCCACAAATGTGTAGAGATTCGGGTTTGGATCTTCACAGTAAATTTTTCCAGTAAAATCTTTGAAAGTTGCATCATCATCCAAAGGTAAGGTTACTTCCAAAGATCTCTTTACTTTGAGGTTAGTCTCACCATCCAAATTCATGGTTTCCACATAACATATACCGTCCTCATAACATGAGGACAAGAGCAGTAGATCGGCAGGAAAGAACTGATCCTTCTCTACTTTCACTATATCTCCTACTCGAATTTTGTGCCAAGGTCTATGACCAAAAACACCATCCCCTTTGTGGACAATTGCTTTTCTGAGATTAACCTTCATATCCTGCATAAATCGACGCCAGTCCTCAAGAGCTTCTTTAGCCATACTGAGCCCAACAACAAATACCAAAGGAGCAATCATGCTCATGGCAGAAAATGGAGCAACTGGTGTGAGCGACAACAATGCAGCCAAAAGAAAGTACACATTGGCAACCCTCCGGAATTGCTCAAAGAGAGCCTTAGGCACAAAAGTAAGAACATTATACTTGGTCGTGGATATGTAATTTGTGCAGTATTTCAATGGCTTCCTATCATGAAGATGAGATTGGTTACAGCAGACAGTTCGTGAGAAACCGGGCCCTGTTAAAGGATTCGAATCCTCAGCCTCACGTGCACTCTCAGCTCGGAGGCAACCAAACGTATAGAGATGGCTTCGACGGATCCTCTCCCTTATTCGTCCCCTCCGTCTCATAGACTCAATTTTCATCTTGAAAGGTATATGATAAGGACACCAATGTCAACACGAAATCCACACTGGTCCTTACGGCAATTTCTCCATTTTGAGCCTAATCACAACCATATGAATGAGTTAACAAAGAAATCATCCGTTTGGACAATATAACGCAAATCCACCACCAGCAAACATACGACGGCCACATTCTAACAAAAAAATCCACCAACGTCAAATCCATCGCACAACCATCAACGTAAATCATGAAAAACAATTCAATCGCTCAAAAAGAAGAAGAAAACTCAAATTTCAGCTAATTCCCTCGAATCAACACGATCTTTTTTGTAAAACAAAATTACACGACACCCACCAATAATTCCCAATAACAACAAATCCAAACGCAACAAAACGGAAAGGCATGAAAAGAATCCGATAAAACAACAAAGTACACAGCTCCACAAAATGAATTCACCTCAAATCTCGATCGCCATTGAGCAAAATCACGTTTCATAAACAAAAAAAAAAAAAAAAAAAACGAAAACCAACTCATTACTAAAAATCAATAATGTAGAGCTCAAACATCGATTCAATCATCATCCAAAACACATTTCTAGCACAAGAACACAAGTCCAATCCAAGAACAGCAGATTTTCACAAACAAATCAAGCAAACGAAAGAAACAAAACAAAAACAACAAAAAAAAAAACAGAAAGAAGAAAGGAAATATTACCTGGAAGAATCAAGAGGCAAATCCATGAGTACGGCGGCGGAAAAAGAAAGATTGCAGATCAAGATGGAAAGACAAGGAAGAACAATAAGAGGCAAGAGAGAGAAAGAAAATGAAATTGTAGAGAGAGAAAATGTAGAGAAAAACAGGGTTTTAGGCCAAAGGAGAAAGAAAGAGAGAAAGGACTTTCTTTCTCTCTCTCACTCTCTCTCTCTCTCTCTCTCTCTCTCTTTCTCTCTCTATTTTTTTATTATTTTTTTTCCTTCCTTCAACTCTGAACCAATGACACGAAATTTCGGGCCCTCCCTCTCTATATTTATATTTATATTTATATATATTTTTTTTCCAAATTTCCTTTTTTGAGCGATTTTCTTTAATTAATATTAAATAATATTTTTATTTCGAGGGGGTTCAGATGGCGGGTTTCGTTAACATGACGTGGCATTTTTTTTTTGAAAGTGGAAGAGAATGGCAGCTCCAAGGGAAGAATCAGTCTCTTCCTTCCCATCTCATTCGGGTCCCACGTTATCCGACGTGGCATTTTTTTTTCAAATATTACCATTTTTCTTTTTCTTTTTTTTCTTTTTTAAAAATTTTAAAGAAAATATAGGGGGGAGAAGTGGGCCCACCTAATATTAGTCAACATGGAAAATTCATAGGATTGCCTCACTTGATTTTTCTTTTTTTTAAGTTATATTAAATTACATAATTTTAGAAACGAGAATCTATTTTAGTTTACTTTGGTAATGTTTGGCCACTAAATAGAAAGAAATTAAAAAAAATAATAATAATAATTAAATGATAGTAAATGAATGGTCCATCCAATGAAAATCAGTGGACCAAATAATCGGAAAGGATTCCAAGATTTGTAGATAGAAATTATTATATAACACATTGAAAAAACACCAAAGAAAATTCATGAATTCGAAAAGTAATTATGTACGTAACTGGTCTCTAAACCAAAATATCTACTGTTTAATTAATTTTTAATTGAAACATTCAATTAGTAGATAGGGTCAAAATCAGAAATCAAAAAAGCTCACAAAAAAGAAAGATCGATATAAACTAAGGTACGTGATCACAAACCCTAGATGGAGGGCACAACTACTTAAACAAAAAAGAAAGTTAAATTTCAAAAGTTGTTATAGTGTAATATTTCTATAATTAAAATACAAAGTCAAAAAATAGTTTTTTTTTTCTTTTTTTTTTTTAATGAGAATAAAATAATTTAGTTTGATATTAAAACAAGAGTTTTGATGTGGTTTTAAAGGGTGTGGTCAAATAAATAATAATTTAGGGGTAGAGAGTTTTTATAAATTTAAAATGAAATGAAAAATGTAGAATTAATTTGGGTAATATATTATTTCCACGTGTAATAACAAAATAAATGTCCCTTTCTTATCGTGTTTGAAAATCCAACAAACCTTTAATTTGCCTTTATCTAATTGATATGTTTGGTCATACTAAATTACTTATTCAACTCTCACCATTCTTCCTAATTTAGAGTATGTTTGGTTTGGTGGGAAGAGAAAGAAGGAGAAGTCATCATTTCTCACTGATTTATATTCATTCTGTCACTAATTTTATTCTTATTTTTCTTACGTTATCCTTCTCTTCTCTTCATATCCAAACATGTCCTCGACATTCGGATGGGTAAAAATTGGTTTGTACTATAATTATTGGGTTTTTTATATGCTTACAAATATATATATATATATGACTAATTAGAGTAATAATTTAATCGGGATAAGATTTTGTCAATGACCAAATAGTTATGAATTCAAATCTTATATCGTAATTAGGGGTGCAAATGACTTAGGTTGTGTTAGGGATAAGTTTTTGTCAATGACCAAATAGTTATGAATTTATCAACACGTTACCATCATATGTGTTTGACCAACTAATTCTTATATTTTTTAGTTGAGTTGTGTTTGATCCATAGTTTGAACATATAGTAGTTCATTATTTTAAATTTCGTTGAAATCAACCTACTAATATGCATTAACGGTCAATTTTTTTTGTTATCTACCTTATAAAATACTTGAACAATATTTTATAAAATGTTAGAAATTAAAAAGTCTAAAAATAATAATTAAATAAAATAAATATACACATATATAATTAATTTATAAATTAAAAAAAAAAACTTTATAATATTATTATTATTTAGATTAGTTCAGAATAATCCAATAAAAATTTTAAACTTTCAACCAGTCAAAAACACTTTCAATTAATTCTCTAATAGCGGTGAATTTAATAGTAGATCTTCTTTTAATTGCAATAGCAAATGAAATACCATTATTTTCATTTATTATAGAAACATCAAAGTAAACAGTTTATGCATTTACAACAGTCAAAAATGAAATCGATTAACGACACTTCAACCGATAGTCTTTCCTCATAAGTATTGTAAGGTTATGTGACGGTAACTTATATCAATCTTTTGTACTCAAACCTAACCAAAAAAAGAGTTAAGGGATATTCAATACTTTCTTGTGAGTTTTGAAATTCCATTTATTAAATATCATAAGATCAATCATATTGGAGAGAGAAAATGAGAGATTTAAGATTTTATAATTGTATGGATACATTTAAATATGATAAAAAAAATTATATCATTTTCCAAGAGCATATGGGGAAATTTTAAATAAGTGGTTGAATGGGACATAACAGCAAGTCATTCCAACATCAAATTTGATTAGTAGCTTTCCTTAAACCTTACTTATCTCCTTCTTTAATTTGACAATTCAATTTAACTTAGTTTGTGAGTTTTCAAAATCTAGACATTGATTGGTAAGGTGAGGATTTGTAGATATTTTATGGTTTTCAACTGCACCAACATTTATAAATTTCTTTTGTAATTTTATATCATACTTTCATACTTACCCGTTCGTTAAAATATCATTTTAGGTTGTTATACTTTCGACTTTGTTTTATTTTAAATGAACTTTTAAAGGTATGATTTTGATCTTTTTATTTAAACCAAGAAAAAAAAAATCAAATTAACTAATTGTATAATAATTTCGATATTGATTTGAATCAAAATAGATTCAATAATATTAATAATTTTGATATAAGCAAAAACAAAATCTAAAAGTTTTCTAAACTTTATACAATAAGAGAGTGGTTTTTAAAAAAATCACAAATTCTAAGTTTTATTTGAAGTTTGAAGACTAAAATAGACGTTTGGAATTTCGTGAACCAAATTTAAACAAAAGAAAAACTATATTAATCAAAATAGAATAATGTTTTAAGTTATGAAACCAAAATAGTAAACCTAAAACTTTAGGTGTCATTAGTTTTTGAATAAATTATAATTTTGGTTCATTTGATTCGAAGAAAGTTATAATTTAGTTCATATGATTTGGAGAAATATCAAATTTAGTCTCTATGCTTTGAAAAAAAAACTAGAATTTAGTCCTTATGTTTGTAAAACTTAAAACAGTCTATGTTATTCGTAAGTTGTAAGCAAATTAAGCACGTAGATGTAGCTCTTTTATGTACGAAAGATGCATTTTTTTTTTTATCCAATCAATTACTTATCTCACATTCTCATCATTAAACACATAAATAACTAAATTCTACATATTTTATTCAATAACCATTACAAATAGTTTTTTTTTTTTTGGATTTTATGAAATCTTAGGGACTAAATTCTAATTTTTTAAACCATAGGGACTAAATTATAAACTTCTCTAAACCATAAAAATTAAAGTCTAAATTTTTAAATCATATAGACTGAACTCTAACTTTCTTGAAACTGATGCTAAATTTATAAATTACCTTGAATTAAAAAAGTTTTTTTTTTTTTTAACTAAAAACATACTGTTAATTAAGTAGAGTGGTTGGTTGGTTTATACTACTTTTGAGAGGTTTCACTTGATTGATTTGAAATCTAACTTGAAGTGCTCAGTGCAATGGAAATTGGAATTGTGACATTTAGGGAAGGACTCCCACATGTGGCCTTTTTGCTAGTATTAATTTGGTGCCCGAGTTCAATCAGTTATGTCTGTTTTTGATAGAAGAAGAGCAGTAAACAACATGTAACACTGATCATTATTATTATTAATCTTCAAAATGAATAATTAATTATCCAAACATTATTAACGTCAATTCTCAAATATGTAATAAAGTACTCAGCTACTATTAATTCTTTCAATTTACTATATTTTTAATCTTTTATACCAAAATCAAAACGTATATAAAGTTTAATTAAAAAATAATAGTAAATTAATTAAAACACACCAATAAGAATCTTGTACAAAGATATCTACGAGACATGGTGGCACGGGGTCTCTGTCCCTGCGTCACTGACCATTTCGACATCAATAGTTTTATAATCTAAAGATCAAATGGTAAAAAAGAGGAAAAAGATAGTCTCATAGGTGGAACAAATTGGTTGAGCGTCTAGACTTTAAAGATATACTTCCGTTTAAGGACTCGGGTTCGAAGCAGTCGTAGGATTAATTTACTAGGCAATCCCCAATTTCGTTTCTAGTCCTATAATGTATTCTAATGCAACAATCTAGAGATGAAGACAAAATAGTCATAACAAGGAGTTTCGCTTCATTAGCGAGGGGAAATATTTCTACTCACACCTCCATTCTCTGTCTAATAAAAATTTTCCACCTCGTTGAGAGCGGGTCCTCCTGAGCCATAAAAAAATGTTCATCTCTAATCCAATCATACATAATCTACAAAAATTGAAACCATAGGTAGATAGGGAAGGATACTAGTGGGAGGTGAGGTTATCAAATGGATAAAGCTGTCAATGGAAGTGGTGCCGAATGTAAGAATCTAATTAAAAATTAAAGGAACGTGTTTTAGCATTCAATATAGGTGGGAGGGAATATGATTATAAATAATCAATATTCAAACCCCCATTATATTATATTAATGCTATAATCAATTCAACTCAATTATTCAAAAGTTTGGTAGGCTGACCCTGATGGAATTGAAGGCTGCTCAGAAGGCTTGCACGACCTGAAGAAAAAAAAAATATTAATCAATAAAAATGATGTATTCGTCACAAACAGTTATCAAACTTAGAATCGTGAGGGGGTACATCTCTCGTTCAACCAACTGCGCCACCCCTTTGGGACGGTATACGAAGAGTTCATAACCACTATTCTTCAAAAACCATCCGTTTGTATATACGGTAATAAACAATCTGTCATCAAACTTTTATCAAACTATTTAATTAAATTTCTCATCAATATCAGTCAATCACTACAAACAAATCTTCAAACAAGTAATTAAGTATTCAACCATTACTACAGTCAATCTTTAAACAAGTATTCAACCATTATTAACCTTTACCCTTCTTTTCACTCTTCTCCATATCACTTTTTTCTACAAAAAAATAAATACACCCTAAACCCTAAATTATTTTAATCATTTTCTTGTTAGGCAGGAGGTTTTCTGGGAAAGTACGGAAGTTTCTCGGGAAAATTCCAAAAAGAGATGTGGATTTGAAGAGCGGGCAGGGAAAAAACAATGGTGGACCAAAGTGCTTGGCGTTTTTATGGAAAAAACACACTTCTATCGTACGACGAGGGGCTGCTTTCCTTATGCCCACGTGCCATTGCCCCTGCTCCAATTTTCAATGTAATATTGGAACTATTTTGAAGTGTTCTAAACACAATATTCCCTAAAATAAAAAAAACAAAAAAAAAAACTTATTATATATACCTATTGAGTTGAGCTGGGCTCATATCCCATGGATTAGGTTATGTTTGTTTTTGTTAGAAAATAATTGATAAATCACTATTAGTTCATATTTGATAATAAAAATCACTTTTAACCACTTATCAAATTCTTATCAAAATATTTCATTTACTATATTACTCAATTATTATTAACATCAATCTTCCAACAAATAATTAATTATTCAACTTTTGTTAATATCAATTTCCAAACAAATATTTAACTGTCCAATCTTTTTTATAAAAAAAAAAAAAAAAAAGCCAAACACATACTTAAAGCAATAGTAAAATTTTTAAAATGTGTACTAAAAAAATGTTCAACAATAAAATAATAAATAAATAAACCATATATAGCATATCATAGTAGGTAAGAATGAGATGCTTGTTGGACCAGAGCAACATAACCATCCCAAACACATGATCAAAAGGTCATAACTACAAAATCCACCCATCCTCAATAATAGTTGAAATATATTAAAAAAAAGCAAAAAAAAGTCGAAAGAGTAGGATTTCATGAATAACCCAATAATGAAGTTACAAATTTAAATCCTTAATTATAGTGATTAAGAAAACAAAAAAAAACTTAATATCCTCATATTTGCTAAATTAATAAGGAAAACAAATAATAAACTTATGGTTAAATTACAAATGTAGTTCGTAATTAACGGCTAAATTATAAACTTAATCCATATAGTTAAAAAAAAAAATCCCTGTAATTTAAAATTTTAGTCCCATATTGTATTCTCTTTATTAACTATTTATGAAATTTTGTCAAATCATACTATTCTAACTTTGAAAAAAAATAATAATAATGACAAAAATGCCATTCGAAATTATCTTTCAAATTGTATCAATTGAAAAGTAGGGACACCCCTAAAAAGGAAAAGGCAAAAGTCCAGTAAAGACAAGCATGTGAGAGGGCTCAGCGAGTATCCGTCCTAAAGCTCGCGAGATGCATCGAGAAAAGAACAGAAAGACAACGGCAAAGATCCACAGATGTAGGGGAGTGAACCTGGAGGCCCAATATACAAGAAGCTGTTCATAAGACATAAAGGTTGTGGTCTCGACCTATTTCAAATTTTGGGGCTTGAAATTGGCCCAGTCCAAACAACTCAAATTAGAAGCAATGAGGAATCAAGAAATTTCCCGACCTAAAAGGGCTCTAATTTCATTGCATAATCGAGTCTAATCGATATGAGCAGTTATTTTTTTTAGAAAACACAAAAAAAGCGATTTTTTTTTTAAATCTAAAAATTGAAGTTTCGCTCCACTATTCTTGGGCTAACCACACCAGTCTCTAGGTCTGACACCGGGAGAGTCGAAGAAATGAAAACACAATAAATGTTTACACATTAACGTTACATGTTGGTCTCGAACCTTGAACTTTGAGAAGAGCAAACATTCAAAGTTCAAGCCTTCAACTACCACGGTACTTTTTTCTTCTTTTTAGAAACTAAAAAACCGAAATTTAGCTTTACTGTACTCAAAAAAACTACGCTCGTCGTTAGGTCAAGCATCGACAGACATCGAAGGAGTGGAGACACAAGAGGTGTCTACAAATTAATGTAATAGGTGGATTCTGGAGACATTGTTTGCTTATTTTGATTCCTCAAACTAAAATGATACTCTTTATGAAGAAATGAATGGAGTTTTGGGAAAAGTTGAAATGACTTGGGGTTTTTTGGTGCTACGCTCCATTGTTGAGCTGGTAGAAAAGGGGTTTGCTGTCAATTGATTGATCGTCCCGGTGTTAGATTGGTCACGGGATCGAGCTTGCCTCTTCTTTCCTTGGCGGGATCTTATTCCTCGTGAAACTTATGTATAACTCAACCTATTCTTAAGTCTAAAATCTCGTGTTATGGTTGACAATGTGGCACAGGCCGTTTTCCTTTCGTCTCTTGGAAGTCTTCCAATGTTAAGGTCTTGCTTGGTGCGTCCTGATTGTATGGGCTGCTTAGAAATTTCTATATCTATGTTGTTTTGTATCTTGGACGGTCTTGTTTCGGGCTGTGGAGTGAGGCCAGTATTCACTAGGGGGTTTGTTCCCTCCGATAAGGGATTCTAGTAAGGGAGGATTGTATCCTCAGATTTGATTTTAATGAATATTCTCTTCGCTGTCAAAAAAAAGCTGAGATCTCAATTTTTCCATATCATTAGTATAATGCCGAAGAAATCAAGTAACTAGAAGATATCGTTTCGGACTCTGTACACATTCATACACTCAAAAACAAACTAACTAGAAAGTGAAGGAACATTAAGGCGAAAGAAGATGTCGTTTGTCAATATACATATAGAAGAACGCCTACACTCAAACGAATACAATGATAATGGTATTTCTATGAGAGGATCACATACTTCAAAACGAATGCAAGACAAAACAGAAACAGTCTAGTTTTCATGTTAATTTGTCTTCAAACAAGATATTATCTAACTTTAAATTTTCAAATAATTATGTATATGGCATGGAGTTGCATTTGCATCATTAAAGAAACCAAGAATCATTGAAAAAACCAAACCTTATTGCAGCATGATGTCAACTCCCTTTTTGCATTAAACAAAGCTAATGATACCCAGAGTCCTTCTTGGGATGAATTGCTCCCACCAGTGCCTCGATCTCTTCCTTGACTCTTCCAAACACTCCGGGGGCCTTTACTTCGTCGGCTGGCGTATTCTCGTCAATATCATTGCTTCTTCCATGAGTTTCTTTATGGTGGCGTGGTGATTTACTACAGTGAATCACAGCCTCTATCTCCTCTTTGGCTCTCTCAAAAAGATTGGGTGCTTTTGCATCTTTTTCTTCTCAATGTATATGTTGCACGCCAAGAGTAAATGTTAATCAGCCAAAATCTCCATCGGAAAAATCAAATTATGAGATAAGTCGTTTCTAATCATAAGAAAACACCTCAGAAACAACTGGAACGACAGCTTAACAACCATAAGCTCGTGATTCACTCATTTCGATGATAATTTTCTCTAAGAAAACGCAGAAGAAACGAATGTCTTCAGAAATGACAGTAGATTCCTCACATTATATCCGTTAATCCCAAGTAACATAATGATACTAATGTCTTTAAATCAAACATTGCTTTAGAAAAGCCGTAGAAATCAATCAAATCCAATATTCACCAATAATATTGATTGTTTAGTGTTTTCTAGCTACCCAACACACCATCGCCATCATATAAATCACTGGAGAAGCTAAAAAAAAACTTCATCGACTGTATTTCGCTCGATGATCTTTACTCAATGCTACAATTTCAAGCTGATTAATATATTTCAGAAACAGCATCTTGAAAAACCGCACCTAACATCGGAGCAATCGGTTCATAATTACTGAATTAAAGTTGATAATAACAGTAAATAGATTGAAAGATTGGTAGAACCTGAAGAAGAAACGTTAATCTGAGTCTTCGGTTCCTCCATTCGAGCTTTTTTCTTGGGTATCGATTTCCGCTAGCTGGGATTCACTTTTCAGTTTCCCCGTTTTTCACGACTGCTGGTCGACTTGTCGTATTGGTCAAAACGAAATTTGCAAGGCCCAATTTCAGGCCCAGTGAAGGCCTGCACTTTAAAACAAAATTCTGGCTATCACTTCCTTCCACGTGTCAATATTTTTATCCACTTTCCACGTGTCAGTTAATTACTTCCGAAATTCTGGAGCGAAGGGCCGAGACGGTTCATTTTCTTTCTTTCTTTCTTTATTCAAGGTTTTTCAAAATCTCTTTATTTTTGTACTATTTTTTTATCTATTCTCCACACACCTTTTTTTTTTTTTAATTAGTCATTTAACTCAATTTAGATTACTTTAAAAAAAAATTATTTTATTTTTAATTAAATTACACGTTTTTTTATTGATAACAATTCTTATTAATTGAGTATTATAGTGAATTGAACAAATTCAATATCACCTACCAATTTTTCTGCTGGTCAAATGAATGTTAACACATCGTTAGTACCAACTGAGCTATGTTCGTTTTGTCAAATAATATCAATCTTATTGAAAAGAGAACAACCAATCATCCAACTTACGTAGATTATAAATTAAATAGTAGTTATAAGAGATTATTGCTTTTATATTTATATATATAAATAAATTAAAAGATAGATGGGTGTAGTTGACTTTAACTTTAATATATTAACAATTAAAGTTTTGCAACTTGTATCTCAATTCAAAATTTTTTTATTAGATCATATGGGTTTTAATTAATTTTTTTATATTATTAAACTATAATATTTGTATTTGAGTATCAAATATGAAAATAATACGCAACATAAAATATTTAGGGCATGTTTGAGACAAAAGAAATGAGAATGATTATGAGAGGAAGAATGAGAATTAGGGGAAGAACGAGAAAGAGATTAATTATGAAGAGAATGATTAGGTATGTTTGTGGTTAAGAGAATGATTAATTGTGTTTATGGTGAAGATAATGACAATGAAAAAAAATAAAATAATAGGTATGATGTGAGTGTAAAATAGTTATGGAGAATAAAAAGTAGTTGATACAAAATAAAAAAATAATTTTGGAAAATCGTGATTATGAAGGGAATGATTCTGATGGGCTGAACACCGAGATACCGAGAATCATCCCTTCCCATTCCTCAACTTTATTAATGATGGTCCAAATATCCCCTTCGAGTGGTGGTTAATAAATTTACGAATAAAAATTACAAGCTTCTGAACAAAAATCAAATCAAACTTCATCTAAAAATAAACATCTTTTTATCGAACGAACTGGGGGCACATTAATTTTATTGTTTGATGGTAATATAAATCAACATCACGTTACGAGTTCGAACTCGAAAATTAATATTTGACTATAATTTTGAGGAATTCAAAATAATTACTTGAATGATAATAAGAATAATAAATAGATATTATTTTTGTATTAAAGAGACTATGATTTTAAAATTATAAAAAATCATTTCTTAAATAAATTTAATGAAATGAAAATTTTAATTAGGGACAATTATTATATAAACCCAATGTCGTTTTACTTTCGAGTCCTCTAATTAAGCGCCACAAAGCATTTAAAAATTGTAAATTAAATAAATATTTAATTAAATCCAAGTATCCGTTACAAAATCACAAACATAACCCTTTTGCTTTCTCCTTTTCCCTTTTCCGACTTTTCGAATTTCAAAATTCAAACGGCTCTTTCAATGGGAGCCGAGCTTATTCTTCCATTAATTAGACCCATCAACGGCTCTTCATTCAACGCATTTACCCAGTTTCATTTTCCAATCTTCCCTTTATTCTCTAGTTTCCTTTGCAACTGTACCGAAGCCCTAGAAATCTGCATTTTCCTAGCCGATTCTGCTGTTCGAAGTGAATCTGAATCGGTAAAATCTAATGGGTTCTTCTAGAAGTTGGCTCAAATCTCTCATCAATCTCAAAAAGTCTCATCCAGTTACAGATCAAGTAAGGTTTGCGTGTAATTTTTGTTTCGCTGAACGATCTGTGCCCTAATTTTCATTCTGTTGGTTAATTAGGTTATCTGTTTTGTGGGGGGTTTTGATTCGTGTTTCTATAGGAGAAAGCTGGGGATCGGAGCAAGAAGAAATGGAGGTTGTGGAGGAGTGTTTCTGATGGTTGTGGATCTTCGGGTAAGATCTCGAAGAGGGAATTTGTTGAATCGATGGAATCGCTCGATTCGAAGCTCTTGGCTAAAGCTGTGGCTGCTGTGTCTCGAGCTCCTTTGAAGGATTTTGTGGTGGTGAGGAAACATTGGGCTGCTGTTCGAATCCAGACGGCTTTTCGTGGTTTCTTGGTATGAAGAACTTATGATGACCCTTTTTATCTTCTTCCATAAGGTTGATTTTGGTTTGATTTTTGTCTGTTAGGTGACAAACCGACAACTGAACGGATATCGTTGGTTTTTCAATAATTGGGTTCATATTGAATCTAATAAACGACAAAACCATTGGTTCGATTTGAGTTTTGTTTTATTTTTTATTTTGATTTCAATAGAATTTTGGTTTATTTTACGGATTTTTTTTGTCTCATTGTCAATTTAACTTTTAATTTGATTATTAAGATTTTTATTTTATTTACCAAAAACAACCGCTTTCATGAATATCACAATATTTACGATACTTTGGTTCGTATATATATTCTTAGTGTTTACGTATTCGGTTTGGTTCGAGTTTTTGTTAGTTCCTCTATCAAGAACCAAAACTAAATCAATATATTTCGGTTTTGTAAAATATCAAAAGGAATGATATAATATTGTTCTAAAATCTGAATCGATCTATTGGATTGATTTCGTTTGTTCAGCTTCAGTACTGTCTGTTTTCTGATTTTTGAATCCCCACCTAATCTTTCATTTCCCAGATCTGTACATATGGAGGAATCCCTTGAATCATTCATATTATTTTTACCTTATAGCTTCATATTTCATCAAATTGGACTTTGAGCTTGTAGAAATTGTAGAAGTTGGGAAGTGGGTGGTAACTTACTTCCTAATTGTTGAACGAAGACAATCATATGGGTTTGAGAAGAAAGATATTAGAGCTTGAGTTTCATTAGAAGAAATGAATTTCATAAGAATGCCAATTGACAAGCTTAGTTGTTGTTTTAGTTCTTGGGTTTTGCAAGTTTTAATTGATTAAGGTGCAATTTTACTTAAAGAAGACATGAACTTAGATCTTAGTGATTTACCAGAGCTGGTTACCATGTGATGTGAATTAAACCATTTTCTCTCCCATCAAGCGTTTGTTGAGATTCTCTTGCTTATATTTTGCAGGCAAAAAGGGCGTTGAGAGCTTTGAAGGCAGTGGTGAGAATACAGGCCATATTCCGGGGGCGACAAGTGAGGAAGCAAGCTGCCGTGACGCTGAGGTGTATGCAGGCGTTGCTCCGAGTTCAAGCTCGAGTAAGAGCTAGATCGGTAGCCGGAGATGTTGCCGAAGAAGAAGCTGATCCGATTAAGCAGGCCGAGGCAACTTTCTTAAACTAAATGAACTTAATTTCTGTTAGGAACTCCAATGTTCTAAAATTTTATAATGTTTTTGTTTTGTTTTGTTTTGCAGAATGGTTGGTGTGATCGTCCGGGAACTGTGGAGGAAGTGAAGAGTAAGCATCAGATGAAAAGAGAGGGAGCTGCCAAGAGGGAAAGAGCTCTTGCTTATTCAATCTTACAACAGGTAATTGGAGCTTTGATAAATAGTAAATAAGTGCTAGGCCTTATAGTCGGTCGCTGATACATGTCAACTACCGCTAAGCTAAAAGCTCGTTTTTTACTCTAATTATGTGATAGTCTTCAGGGTGCTTTTTTCAATTAAGTCCCAGTTATCTTAAAGGATGGCTTATGTTATGAGATATTGAAGTAATATTTCAAATTAATATTTACTGAATACTTCTAAAAAAAACTACATCCAAACAAGATTTTGACTGCAATTATTACTTTTAAATACTCAAAATAAATTCTCATTCTAAAAACTAATTTTAAATACTCTTAAACACTACATAATTTCTGTCATTTTTTGTTCGGGAAATTGTCCAAATCCGGTTGAAGATATTTGGATGTATAGTTATAGAGTGATTATAAATGAAGAATTATTTTGAGTAATTAAAAATTTGAGTTTGAGTAATAGCTAGTTTGGATGATGGTTATTGTAGTGGGATCGCAGTTAATATCTCGTTTTGGTAATGATTATTTTGAGTGATTAATGTAGTTAATAGTGAGTGATTATAATATTTTGTTCGTATGTGCATGTTTGAAAAGTTATAAAAATTCATTTTTAATAACTCGTTAAAAACTCGAAAGTTAGTAAATCTGATGTTAGTCTGAATGTCTTTTTTTTAATTAATGTTGCTGATAGAAAACTTTCCATTTCAGAGATCAAAATCATGTGCCAGTCCAAACAGAGGCACAAGCAAACAAATGCTTCAACATAGGAAGTTAGACAAGAACTACAAACAGCAACAAGATTGGAGCTGGTTAGACCGGTGGATGGCGGCGAAATCATGGGAAACCAGCTCGGACACCATCCGACCGGAAACGACACCGTTTTTTCAAAAAAGTGGGAATGTAGGTTATTATCCTGATACTGTTAGAACCAGAAGGAACCATGTTACAACAAGAATCTCAGCTCAACCACCATCTTCATCATCCAATCATATCTACCGCTCGCCATCTTCCTCGGAGTCGGTCTACGATGAATACTCTGCCTCCACGTCGTCGTCTTCCTCTGCAGCAGTAGCTGCTGTTGAGGAGGAGATCGGAAGCAAACCAACTTATATGCATCTTACAGCGTCGATCAAAGCAAAGCAGAGAACCAGCAGTGGCGGGAAGACACCAGTGGTTGATAACAGAGAGAGCAACAGTGCGTGTTCGGAGAATTCGGGGAGATTATGTCGGGACACGTATCAAGAAGTAGCTTTTGGACGGCGAGATTGGGTAAGATGCTGAAGAAATAGAGTGACCAGAGCAAGTATTTGGGACTTAAACTTTCTTTCTGTTCAACAACTTGTTGTTCTCTTTGTGTGTTGTTTGGTGGTGAGTATGGTGTGATTGATATATTATATACATTGTTATGATAGAGGAAGATGTATGTATGTATATGGTTTTACTCTAAATACTAAAATCATCTTAATGAAAGTGGATTTGTATTTTTCTCTTAGTCCAAACCAGTGTGTGATCTTTTAATTGTTGTAATTTAAAAAATAATAATAATAATAGTGACAAAAACATATCAAATTTTCATTCATTTTTCAACCATTTTAATTTGTTTTATTTTTTTCGGCAAACTAATTGAAGACTATATAACTATAATTGATCGAAAACAACTAAAATGAATGTATAAACACTCAGTTAAAACCAATCTATATATATTAATAAATTTTAACTAATCAGAATGTTTTAGGTTAAATATTATGTGATCTTGTATTTACATAAGTCTCATATATTAATTTATTATTTTTCAATTGTTATTTATTTAAGTTTAATAAAACTTTAAACACTTTGAGGTGGTCTATGGAGTGTCGTGTAATCGTCATGTAGGTGTTGGGCAGGATAGTCATTTAACTAATGTGGGCGGGTCGGGCCAGTTACGGATATCACGAAAAAAATAATAATAAAACTTTAAATTGGTTATCTAGAAGATTAATAATTTCAATATAACTCAATAAAATATATTCCTAAAATGAATTAAAAAGTAGGTTTTGATTAATATAAAAATTAGCTAATTTTTTAAATAAGAGTAAAAAAGAAATCTAATCTAAATTTCAATAAAGAATTTCAAGTTTGAATGTGGAAGAAAAGAATTCAAATTGCAGATAGATGAAATACATCAGCAAGACACTCCATTTCCGGTGATGCAGCCCTGGGTAGGAAGGTTAAGGAAATTCTCCCACGTTAGAAAAGTAGAATATACCCTAACATTTTAAAATAAGTAAGGTTACTCCTCTCATTGCTAGATTTTAAAATGAATGTAAATCATCCATTAGAATTCATAAACTAATACGAGTATACAGCCCAATAAAAATAAAATTGAAATCCAATTCAAAATTGATGAGCTCAAAATAGACATCATCTTTAGAGGCGTGTTAAGGATCACACAATTATCTCATATTGAAAAAGTGAAAAAATATGCTAGAATTTATAAGATAGATTGTCAATTAATTTTGAAATAGATGCCAACACTAAAAATCCAATCCGCAAGCTAAACAAAATTGGCCAACTCTTATTGATTCAGCACGCCATGGCTTAAGCTAAAGCCTCCAGGTTGGGTTGGGGGTTTATACATTATATCTCCCTACCAAAAATTACAAAGAAAATAAAGACAGTGTGTCCCAAAACATAACTGGGATTTGTTTGATTGAGTTACAAAAATTTCAAAAACAGGAGGCTTTCATTTTGGAGGGTTTTTAGGATCATCCTTCTGCTCTTGTTTAGAAGCCAAAGCTGCAGTTGCTGCTGCTGTCATGGCAGCCGTGGCGGCACCCAACTTTACACCGCCTGCCGCTTTCATCGCGCCAGCGATTTTAGCAAATGCTGCAATTCCTCCAACAAGTGCAGCTCGCAATGCAACGGTTGGTTTTACTGCCATGTTATTTTTTTGGAGGTAACTGCAGTTTGGACAGTAGAAATCTTAAGGATACACCTAGAGAAAAATGGTTAGCTGGTAATGCTGAATAAAATGGTGATGTTAATAAGTTTAAAAGTACATGTTTATAAACACTTGGCAACAATTACAATCATTGTTGAGCAGGAAATCTGCGTGTAATATTCAGCATCAAACAAAAATCTGTCCCAGCAAACAACTAACTTCAATGCAAGTATTCACTACTCGGTAATATTTTACCATAAAAGAGGGATTGAATGACAATAATGGTTGACCGGGTAATGAACGACTATAACCTGAATAATCATTGTCCATACCCTTCCTATTTGTTGGAGATACTCGCCTTGTGTTCATTTGTCTCACATTAGAAATGTGAGAATTCTTCAACACAATTATATGTAAGTTGACTACTCCCCTTATTGCCAATTGGTTTTAAAATGAAACATCATATTATCTAATATGGTATCAAAGCTCTATGTGGGTTTATTGGTCTCCCAAATTCTGATCCGACCCAAAGTGGGTGATTCAGACTCCACTCAAGCGGGCAAAAACTTAAAGAGGGTATTTGATCCCAAAGCTATGTGACCCAAGCATGTAAGCCAAAGCTGGTATTTCGGTCTACAAATTCGAATCTAATCCAATATGGCTTTCCCAATCATGGTGCCATTTTGAAGAGGCATGTTGAAGATACTCATCTTGTTTCTATTTGTCTCACATTGGAAATGTGAAAATTCTTCAACACATTTATATGATATGTGGGTTACTCCGTTTATTGCCAAAGGCAGTATGAGTACCTGAACGTCCAGCCTTGCATCTTATAAGTTCTTGAATTATGGAAAATATCTAATAAGCCTCATTCTTATAACATTCACGGAACTATTGGATACAAGTTTAAAAGCCTCAAGACTTATACAGATTTTAAAATTTTAGAGATTTAATAGAAACAATGTTTAGTATTCTATTAGATTGACTTGTTAAACTTAATCCCCAAATATAAGTCCTCTATAATTGTAAGACAACTTGGCCTAACTAACTCTATACAACAAAGAAACTAGCTAATCTAATCTAACCATATGTGGCCTACGCTTTTATCTCTTGGGCACCCTCAGACCTCACCCTTAGCAAATCTAGTTTAGTTGGGTGCTCATCGATGTGAATACTAGTAACGTTAGCATTAGCAAGCACATTTGACGTCCTCCAAAATTGAAATAATTGTTCTCCTGAATGAAGTGACAAGACTCCAAGAATGTGTTTCACTCTCGAAAAACATGACCAACATTGATAGAGCCAAGCTCTATCAAGGGTCCCCTACACTCAATCGAGTACTTGTATTCATATAGAGTAAAGAGTACATTATATAGTTCATTGAGGGCTAACTAACTAACCAACACAATGTAACTTCCTAACTAACTACTGACAAGAGACCTAATAAGAGGGCCCTATCAAGCATAAAGTTTATTCTCTATAATATTGAAAAGACATGCCTTGTCTCCTATATCAGCATGCTTCCAACTCTTGTTGACATCGTGGTTTGGTATTATAATATCAAATAACTGATTAATCCTTTCCACGAACTAAATGCGAACTTGAGAAGATTAAAAAATACTTCTGAATCTACATCGTTAACAACCATTCAATAAATAAAATGATAGTATCCGGAATACCAAACCAATATTATATTGAATATAGAATAGCTATACAAGATAAGCTAAGTGATTCGAGATACTTTGACCCTCCCTAACTTTTGCGATCTCTCAAGCCCTAACAACCCCTCAATTCCAAGATGATCACTCACTATCCCTCTCCTCTTATTTATAAGAGTATTATCTAACTAGCTCCTTAGCTAATTGTCTGGTAGATGCCCCTATATTATCTCTCATTCTCAGCCAAAACATATCAATAAACACCATATAATGAATTTAAGAGTAGAATATTTAATCTAGTCCAAGCCATGATGTAAATGCATAGAAGCCAACGGAAAAGAACTCAAAAAAGAATTCCATCATTCAATTCAATGCAGAAGCCACGAGATAAATGGTGGAAGAGCAATATTAGAACTAAAAAGAACCGTAACCATACATTCTGTCAACTAGCAACACTTAGCATGTTGCCATGGTTGAAAAGCCTGTAATCTAGCATGAAGCAGGGAACAAACAGGAATGAAAAATTAATCTGTCATCAAATCCAGGGGGTAGAGTGCAAAAAAATGAAAAATTAATCTGCCATCAAATTAAGATTTGAATGATGATTTAACATAACCCCCCATTTGTCTTCTCTCCACTTAGTGTGTGTGTACATCTATATATCAATTCAGGAAGCCTTTCACAAATTTCCAAACCTAAAAGATTAAAATTGATAATAGCCCAATTAAATTATTGAACTCGTCAATGATTTAACAGAGGCAGGGGGCAACACCCAAGTAAGAAATTCGGTTCCCTTTCTCCACTTCCTTATCTATATATCCGTAATCAGCGATTCAGCAGGATAATCATGAAAAATGGATAATAACCCACAAGAAATAATGCGACGACATAGAAAATAAAAATAGAACTGCAGAAAATCTCTACGTAGGTCGAAATTGTAAAAGAAAATCAGTAAATTAAGCACAAATTAGATCGGAAATTGGGGGAACATACATACTAATCGATGTAGCGCGAATCCGCAGAGCGAATATGGGTTGAGACCAAAATCAGAACGCGAGCATGTAGAAGAAGAAGAAGATAGAGAAAAATGGGAATCGGAAAGGAAATCAAGAGAGACGGGTGGAAATGAAAGAAGAAAAAACGCAGCTAAAAAGAGAAATAGGGTTGAAGTAAAGACAGCGATTACCGCGGAGAAACAAGCCGCTCAGAGGGAGAGCGAACAACTTATTTCTCATCACAAAATAAATAAATAATTAAAAATTAAAATCTTAAATTAACTTATTCATTTTAAAATTTTAATGGTCCATGAACTATAATTTTTAATTTTTAACTTTTAAAATTTTAACTTTAATTCATAAATTTTTAAGATTTTTTTTTTCTATTTCTTAATAATAAAAAAATCTTAAAATTGTTCTTTATGATTTTTTTGTAAAATAAGTTATCACTTTTTTTATATAAATCTAAAACTACTTTCACATTTTATCTTTTTCTTATTAAAATTATTGAATCAATCTTGGTTAATATTAATTCAAATTTATTATAATAATCAATTGTTTTTTTTTAAGTATAAAGACTATTGTACTTTTGAAATTTAATGAATCAAAATAATTCGAAATTACGAAGCCAAAATAAAATAAAGATGAAGTTCACGTATAAAAAATGATATTTTACCCATTTAAATATTTTGGTTAACATGAGTACTTATAAAATAAAACTTTAAATTAAATATAATGCTACATTTTGATACCTACTAAAATACACTTCAATTCATTTTTTAAATAAAAACTTTCACGTAACTTTTTTTAGAGTTCAGCCACGATTGGCAAGAATGACTCAAATCCACGCTCTTTAGATTATGAAAATACATTAACATTCCTGAGTTAATCGCAAAGCTTTCAAACAAGTGTTAATGAAAAAAAAACATTTTTTTTATTACAACCTATTTTACACATCCACATTAAATCACTCCATGTCATAATCTTCTTATCCAAACATGTTATAATGGAACAACATGACAATTGTATATCGAATATCTTGAATTAATAATATTTTAAATTAGAGATCGAAGTCAATGATCTATTAATCATCACTTGAAAGAACGTCTACTTTATAATCAATTAAAATAATAACTCAATTTCTATGGGTAAAATTCTATTAATAATTTATAATGGTTTCAAATATTAATTTATTTATAATAATTATTAAATTACTCTTTTTTCCCGCCATTATCGTTCCCAATTTGACCAAATTCAGTTAAAAAAACATTTCCCCAACCATCCACTCTCCAAAAAAAAAAAAAAAAAAAAAAAAACTGAACACAAAACCTAAATCCCAATCCCTAAGTTTATTTTCTGCCAGAATTTCTCCCCCTCCCTGCCGTAGCACCCTCTTCAAAATGACCTCCGTCCACCACCACCATCTTTCGAAACCCTCCGCCGCCGTCTCGACCGCCGCGAGCCAAGCCTGCGCCGCCTGCAAATACCAACGCCGCAAGTGCGCTCCCGACTGCATCCTCGCCCCCTACTTCCCCCACGATCGCCAACGCCAATTCCTCAACGCTCACAAACTCTTCGGCGTCAGCAACATAACCAAAATCATCAGGAATCTTAACCAATTCGACAAACACGAAGCCATGCGTACCATTATTTTTCAGTCCGATGCTCGATCTCTCGATCCGGTTGGCGGTTGTTACCGCATAATCCAAGACCTAAATCGCCAAATTGCCTACGGCGAGGCCGAGCTTCAGATCGTGCTTCGTCAATTGGCCTTCTGTAAGCAGCAGGCTGCCGCCGCCGCCGTTCTGGAGGCGGATCCGATGAGTGGATTCACCGGAATTGAGCGCCAGTTTGTGGAGGGATTTGATGGGGGAATTATCGAGAACGTGGAGTGTTTGGATCAGGATCACGTGGATGTTTGGGAGATTCAGGATTCTGGAATTTCCTCCTCTTCTTCTTCTTCCTTGCACTTGAAACAGGGCAGCGGCAGCGGCAGCTCTGTTAATGATTTTGATGATATCAAGATTGTTGAGTTTCATCAGGATGATCATCACTATGTTCATCACAGGTCAGTATCGTTTTTATTGATTTGGTTTTCGGCCTCCAATTTCACCAATATTATATAGTTTATATATATATATATATATATATATATATGCATATATATATATATAGTGTAACCGTCAATTATCAAATTATTTTGTATACTTAAATAATTTATTTATTTAGTCAAAACTTTAATTTCAACAATTAAATTTCAAAAATTTATTTTAAGAATTTAATTTACTCGATTAAATATTACAATGGAGCATTTCAAATTTTTTATAACGGCTAGATTTGGAGGCAGCCTTTGTTTTTTTATCGTTTTCTTGTAAATAACGTAACCACATTTAAAGAGAAAATAATAATAATAATAATAATAATAATAATAATGAAGATTTGCCCAAAGCCATAGTGCAATAAGACATTTAATTTCGTAATGGGCCGGCATTGTCCATTGCCTTGACCGAGCCCAATGGTTAAAAGCCCAAGGATAGTTTCTTCAATGTTTTTTTTTATAAATTGTTAAACTTTGGGATGTTTGTTACGAGATTTTGGAAGAATATTTCAAACTTGTAAATATTTTTAAAAAAATTACATTTAAATGAGATTTTGACCGTCATCGTTACTTTTAAATATTCAAAATAAATATTATTCTAAATACTAATTTTAAATACAAACAAGCTTTTAATTGTAGTCATTATTTCTAAATATTCAAAATAAATTCTCATTATAAATACTAATTCTAATTACTTTTACAAATTACATCCAAATAAACTTTTGACTGCAATTATTACTAATCATTACTCCTAAATACTCAAAATAAATTTTCATTCTAAATATTAATTTTAAAAACTATCTCAAAACAATCTTTTGATTGTAATCATTACTAATAATTGTGCAGGATAAATTTTTGTTCTAAATACTAATTCTAAATACTCTTAAATTCTCAATCCAAACATGACAGTAAGTTTATTCAGCTTTCGAATTATAAAGTATTGCTATTGCAGCTGAGGATTCTCCTCCAAGATCTCTAAGAAAAGCACAACTTGAGTGCTCCTTAAATCAATTATAAGTATTTTAATTTTTTTTTTTAAATGTGTATATTATGACAAATTGAAATGAAAATAAAATTGTCTCACATTTGTTAGATAAGAAGAAGATTATGAGAATATCAGTGATTGTTGAATTAAGAAACAAAGTCACGATAGCATATGCTTAAAGTAGACAATATCTATTGTGAAAATCTGAACGGGTTTCTTCTCAAATGGACAGAAAAAAGAATTTGGTAAAGTATACCAAATCTACACAAATCATGAGAAATGAATTTTAGGCTTAAATGAGTTGATGTTGAAAGAAAAAAAAGAAAGGGTGTTAATTGATTTGAAACTGTGCAGTGAAGAAGCTTTGGTGAAGATGGAAAATGTGATGTTGAAAGAAAGCTGTGACCCAATACAAGAAGGTGAAGATGAAGAGCTTAAAGGTACAGTAGATACTTTATTTACCTTTCCAACTTCTGATACTTAGCTTCAACCCAACCCTTTCTCCTTTCCCCCTCAAACTTCTTTTTACCTTTGACAAAACAAAGGTGTGAGTCACTTGCAAAACAGAAGGGGGGTAAAGTTTATTTTTAAAAATTTACCCTTCTTCACCTTTTTTTTTTCTTTTTCCAATATTCATTTTATGTAATTAGGAACACAACATCAGTAATTATACCAATTCATTAATAGGAATTCAAATTTACTGTTCATGTTGCCTCATGCTAATTTCTATTGCCTTCTTCACTAAAAACCTAGAAAAGTTGTCAAATGTGACATCTACCCCTCTAGTGAATAAGAGATTTAATATAAATGAAATAAAGAAGTTATAATCTAATCTTCCATTATCATAAGTTGACTCTTTTTCTTTTTCTTTTTTGAAATTAACTTAACTTTGTTAAATGATAGAATAAAGTTTACAACTTATTTCCCATAAGAGAAAATCAAAAAATAGAACTTGAATTGTCCGAACTCATTTTTTGCTAATCCTTCGATAAAAAGATTTATTCTCAACCCTCCAAGAGTCCAAATCAAGATTTTGATGGTGATCAACAATCCTGAATATGAGACTATTATTTTTAAAACTTAAAACCAATGCATATAGTCACCACCTACATTTGCCATTAATTTCCAATATGTTAGTTTCATGAAAGTAAGAATTTGACATCATCTAACTTTTTAGTTGTTATAATAATTATTATTAGTATTTGATAATTGGGAATTAGAACTTTGTCTACCATGGAAGCAATACTTGCTTACTCTTGACAAGTAGATAAGCTATATTGTCACTTTTTGGTGTTCACAATTTTTTAATTTTTAAAAAAATATTTTTTGTTTATTAAAATTAATGGTACCATATATATCTACTAAGTAGGGTTTGATTTCTGATTAATTGTGCCTTTGGATTAGTCCAAACGCTTGGATCCATAACATTGTGCTCAATTTGACCTTATAAACTATATTTTTAATATAACAATATTTATAGATATAAATTTCAAACTTGTACGTTTCAATCATCGATTTCATGTTTTTAAAGGGTAGGATCCAACTCAAGCGAGTGAGTCAAAGGGAGTGTTTTAGTCCACAAATTTGAATTTAGTACAAGATGACACTTTCTAATAATGTACTTAAAGAGTTGAGCATAGTAGTTGTTCACGCAAAACATTTTCATTTATAAAATACATAAATGATTGTTTAGGACAAAAATGAAATTAACAAATCAAAACTTGAAATCAACAAACCAGTAAGAAATAAAAATTAAAAAAAAAACAAAAAAAAAAAAACACGCGATATATAAACAAGAAACTTCGAATTCCGTCGCTTTCCAGGTCAGCATCACAAAATTCAAATAATCCATTTCCAGATTTTCACTCTGAAATCCACCTTACACTCTGCATTCTCCACCTCCGCATCCACCGCCGTCTTCTTCTTCTTCATCGCCGTAATCCCGTCGCATAAAACCCTAAGTCCAACCTTCGGCATCTTCAACCATCCCATTCTCACCTTCACTCTCGTCTCCATCTTAATCTCCAACGGAATTTCACTTTTGCTCTTCATCGCCGCCTTCAACGAATCGACAACCACGCCGTCGATTTCTCCTCCGCCACCGCTTGCCGCCGTCACCTTCATCGCCGTTGTATTCCTCTTCTCGTGCACGAACGCAGGGAACGATCCGTCGCCGAGATCGACGCCGTTCGACAACACCGCGATGGTAATCGGACCGTAAATGAACTTGACCTTCTTGTTAGGGTTCGTGGTAGCGAGATTTAGGTCGAATTTGGCATTGAGTTGAGAAGCGGGCGTGAATTTGAGGGAATCAATGTTGAGAGAAGTGACGGAGAAGGACGGGCGATGTGGACGGTAAATTAGGTATACGACGGTGAAGGCGACGGCGAGGAGGATGACGATGACGGCGATGATCGCCGTCAGCCAGATGCAGACGGAGCAACAAAGGGGGCGGCGGCGGGGCTGAGGACGGTAGGAAGGGCGGGAGGCACCGTAGAGTTGCGATTTTGTGGAAGGGAACGACGGCGCATTGGCGGTGGGGTTGATGTTATCGTTGGTATCGGCGTTGGCTTTGCCGGCGGCTTTTGGGTGGATTCTGTCCGCCATGGCCGGAGCTAAGGTGGAGTAGAAGAAATTGCTTTATGAAGGTAAGTGAAGAAGGAATTATGTAAAAAAAAATTGGGAATCAAAGGGGATTTTTAAATAGATGAATGCTTTGGTTTCAAGGAAGAATTTCATTTTTCATTTTTCATTTTTTAATTAAAAATATGGTTTTGTTAATATTTATTTGGTTTTTAAAAGTAAATGGTTATATATGTATAATTTTCAAGTATGTTTGTTGAAGATTTACAATCCCTCTTTTGTCAAATCCATGAAGGGAGATTCAAAAAAAAGAAAAAAAGTTTTAAATGTTAGATCGGAGTAAAATAACTTTGATAACTTAGAATAGGTCTTTCAACTTGTAACACTTTTGCATATAAGTTTATATCTATTTATTAACGAGAAATATTCAGGTCATGTCTAGGCTTGACCTAAATGTTAGTGTCCTTCTCATGTGACATATGAAAATAAAATGTGGTTGATATTGTGTCAGACATCAATATTTAGACCATGTTTACTATAATTCTTGTTGACAGATATATTGTATAATATCAAATTTTCAAAATTTTGAGTACCTCTAGTTATGATGTAACATTTAAATTAGATGTATAATATATTTTTTCCAATTAAATAAGTTCTATTGAGCTATATTTATAATATGAGATTCTTTGAGGTAAATATTAGAAAAAATGAAAATGAAAATATTATATAAGTATAGGTTGAAGGAAGGGAATGTGGTTGGAGTGATAGGATAGGAGAAGGGTGGAACACTTGAATCAAAGATTGGGACTTTGCAACAAAATCATTACTCTAAAGCAATCATCACCCCCAATTATGGGCGCGTGGAATTCACTTGCTAGCAACAAATAGTTGTATGCTTTTTTTTTCTTACTTTTTTACAATTTGGTAACTAATTGATTTATTTATGAGAAAATTATGAGAATTGGAAAGTAAATGGACTTACTGTATTGTTTGGTTGGTGTTTGGATAAATAATATATGAGTGATTATTTGGAATAATTATAAATGAGAGGTTATTTTGAGTGATTTTTTTTTTTTAATAATAACTCGTTTAGATGATATGATTAAAGAATGACTATGAAAATTCGTTTAATAGCTGAAGAAATTGTTCCTTAAGATTTATAGTGATGAAATTTATACCAACTAGCAAGCCGCCCGAGCTCAAAAAAATTTAAAAATATGCTTTTAAGTTTGAAAACACTCGTCGGCCAATCTCTGAAAAGATATTCCACGAGTCTCTTGAAAGATATTCCATGTTAGGGAGGGAGTGCTTACTATAACGTATATATTTTAAGTTTAAAATGAAATTTTGCACGTTGAGGTGATTTTGGTTGATTTTTTTAGTTTTTTTTGTCAAAGTGACGATGGAATTAATATCTCACTTTTTTAATAATTTGGTTCAAACGGATGTTTAATAAATGGCAAAATCATTGGTTCAGGTTTTATGTGGTTCGTTTCAGTTTTGGTTCGAATTTCAATTTTAATTTTAATAAGAATTTGATTTATTTTTTAATTTGTTGTCGCATTTTGAATTTGATTTTTGATTAAATTTTTTATTTTTTTTTATTTTACTAACCAAAAACAACATTTTTTATAAATATCACAATATTTACCATAATTTATTTCATAATTTATTTTTTTGTTATTTATATATTCAATTTAATTTGAATTTTTCTATTAAGAATCTAAATGAATTAATATATTTTAATTTTATAGAATATAATTAAAAAAATCAAATTGATACATTAAATCGATTTAATTTGATTAAATTATGTAAATTTTTCCATATTTTCTTTTGCCTCTGATTGGAAGGGCCTTGAAATTTGCAACAAAATTATGAGGTGTGGGGAAGGAGTTATGAAGTGAGAATGTGGTAAAATAAGACTGCGACTTTGCAACAACATCACACATCCTAACCAATCTTCACCCTTCATTGAGCGCGTGGAACTCACTTGCTGTTATTTTTTTACTTCTAAAAATTACAAACGTAGTTGATAATTATAGCTTTGAAAAGTTTTTTTTTATTATTATTATTAGGAACATGTTCATAAATTTGATATTGTAAAGACCCGACCCGACATGAAGTCAATCATGGGACATTAGCCATGATCAAACATACATCTTGTTATGACGTAAAATATGGCCCGGAAGTCTCGGAAGAGACCGGGACCCGAACAAAGGACTAAAGGACCAAAGCCG
>JBBMEG010000002.1:6382758-6423053 GCA_037832605.1 Cyclanthera cordifolia
CACATCCACTTCAATCTTTCTTAAAATATTTCTCTACCAACTCAAGTGGATATCTCTAGTTAACTTTAATAAGTATGTTAATGTCTCTAAGAGATGACTTGATGATTTAAAATTTAAATATGTACTTATTTCAAGATTTCAAATAATAAATTACACAACATAGTATATAAAATTAATTAAGTCGAAATTGATTTCTTTCATAGGTTTGAATTTTCCTTAGAGAGGTGTGGCCTTTGGAAGGAGTCCGCCATTGAAATTAGATCGTAAAATACACTTAATTACAAAAAAAAAAAGAAAAAGAAAGAATTAATTACTTTTATTTAAGAAAATTTCCAACAAAATAAGACCCACATTGTCTACCTATAATTTTGGAAGAAAAAATAGGTAATCATGATGGGGTATTGATTAGATAGAATTTACCTTATATATTATATATATATATATATATATATATATTAAACTATTTAAGTATGATTGCAATTTCTTATTAACTTTTAAATGTAACTTTTAATAAATTTAAATTACATTTATAAATTTTGAGTCAATTTACATTCATGTGCAAAATTCTGACACGAAATTAAACCAAGTAAACTTAAATAAAACAACGCATCAAACATTCAATTAAAGAAAAAAAAAACGTTTGAATGTACGTAAGAGAAAATAAAATGTGACAACCTTAAAGTCTAATGGATATATAGTAAATTTAAGTAATAGAGTTTAATACTCTCACCTATTTTAAATTCATTTTTCCCTAACCCCATTTTAAAGGCTTACACATATAAACATAATATAATAAATGTGTTTAGATGTATAAATATCAAAATTTAGGAAAAACATAATAGATTTTGATTTAAGAAATTAAATTATTATTTTTAATTTATTTTAGTATCTGAGCGGTTAATGGCGTGTCAACGTACAAGCTGTTCTTTGGTGTAGGGCTTGTTATCCCCCTCTCGAATTTGTACTAAAAAAATAAGTTCTTTGATTTTTATAACGTAAATAGATTTTTTTACGAATTAACATCGTTCAAATATTTAATAACTTTTGTTAGGTTTAGGGGATCTTTGGGGCACGTTTGTAAATGAGGAATGAAAAGAAAATAATTCTTGGTGTTTGGCTATTGAAAATCACATTCATAATCTCCATAATCACGTTTCCTCAAAATCAAATTTTTATCTGCTCCTAGCTAACTATTTTTTTATTATTTTCATAACAACTTTTTATTTTTCAGTAACTATTTTTCACCTATATCATACTTACATTTTTTTTCTCATTATCATTATGTTCGCCCAAAACACAGCTAAGTCATTTTCTCTATAATCATTCTCTTTCTCATTTACCCTTAATTCTTATTGTTTCCATAATCATTCTCATTCACTTTGCACCAAACACACCCTCACGGATAAAATAACACTCTCGTCCCTACATTTTTATATTTGTTTCATTTTGATCCATGAATTTTTAAAAGTCGAATTTTAGTCCATAAACTTTGAACTTTATTCTATTTTAGTCCATGAACTTAAAAAAAAAAGTATTTAGTTCTTAAATTTTGAAGTTTTTCCATTTTGGTCCTTAAATGTTCAAACAACGTAAAATTAGTTATTTGCGTAGTATGTTTTTGTTTATTTTTCTTTACGAAAACAATCCTCTAGAAATTTATAAATATCTTCACATTTTAATTTTGGTTGTATTAAAATTACAAAGGCTACTGAATCAATTTCGATTAATATTTACTCTAAAGTTACTATAATAAGCAATTTTAAATTTTGTTGAAAAATTATGAACTAAATTTCAAAATGAAGGGATCAAAATGAAACAAACGTGAAAGTTTGGGGACCAAAAATAATATTTCACCCTAGATTTGACATATGAATGTTAATAAATTTATTTAGGATATTGATTTTAGACATTATCTAAAACTTGTTATGAGATTTAAAAATGAGAAGACTTAAAAGCAGCGATGTTAATTATAAACTTCATCAATCTTTTAATAACCGTTTTATCTCTAGTTTTTCGTGCCAAACAAGTTTCTCAACGTCAATTTTGTTTAGCATACACACATTTTAATTTGTCTAAGTGAGCACCAATGTTTTAATGTTGTCGAGATTCAATAATAATGTCTAAACTTAAATGTCGATGACTAATATTGGTTATAATCACAAAAAATATAGATATATATTATAAATGCAAAATGAAAACTTTATAATCCCATAATCATAAAAAAAAGAGTAAAAATTAGATACGAAGAATTAAAAAAAGAAAAAAGAAAAAAGAGATTTCAAGCTTGAAGTACTAACTTCGTATTTCTAGTGAATATAACCTTAAAAACGTAGGCATAACGTGAAATATTTTGAATATACATTTTTTTTTTAAATTTGATATTCAAATATGAAAGTAATTTGTGTATTAAGAAATAGTTTTATTTCTCGAGAAAAAGAAAATAAATAGTTTTATTTTATGTAAAATTAAAGAAGCCAAAGCGTAGGATAAGCGGATTGGTTAAAATAGAGGGGCCCACGTCAGCAAGTGTCAAAAGGAATTTTGCCGCCCCCTTTCCCTCTCGAGTCAGGCACCGTGAAGGAGTCTGCTCATCACAGACCACTCACGAATAGCCACGTGGAATTGTCGGGTCAAGTACGGCTTCCCTGACAGGTCACCCTCACAAGCATGCATGTAGAACACCGTGAAAATTAAGAACAAAAATTTTCTGACAAATAAAAGAAAATGATGGCTTTTCGTTTTTGTTTTTATTTTATAAAAAAAATATATAGTATAATATATAAATAAATATATATATTTAACTTTTTTTTTTTTTTCTGGAATGAAATAGTACGAATAATAATAGAATAATAGAAAAAGTAGCATGCTCCTGAAATCCATCATGAGCCGTTGACTCTCTTCATTTGTCATTACCCCATACATTTTCCACCGCTTGATTAGCCCTTGTCCCCACCCTCTTATTTTCAATTTCTCTCTCTTCCTCTTAAAAAATAAAAAATAAAAAATAAAAAACATTAACAAAAACAAAATTATATATATATATATATATATATATTATATATATTATTTTAACATAAATTACAACCTTTATAATTCACTAGTACTAAACTATTATAATTTTTTTTCTTAATTATAATTGAACTAGAAAATGTCTATTATTATTATTATTTTGAGATTTCAACAATATGACGAGATAAGTTATCTTGATTTCAAGATATTTTTGTGTGTATTAATATTGTTGAGCTATCCCACTTTTTGACTATTATTATTACTATTATTTAATTCTTAATTATATGTTTAATATGGATATCATACATGGACCATTCAACTTGAAACAAGTACCAAGTAATTGAATTTTTAATATTCATATATATTTTTAATATAAGTGACGTGACGATATAAATATTAATGTTCATCTATATAGTTCAATAATTTATTTATGTTAACTCCAAAAATATAAAAAATTAAATAGATAAAAATAAAGTGGGAGTGTATTAAATGTCAATATTGGGAGCATGTAAAATCATAACTAAGCATTTTGGTTGTATTATTTTTGAACCCAATCCATTTTGATTCATTTAATTGAGCTCGTCTTCTTATTATATGATTTGAATTACAAAAAAACACTATCGCGAAATAAACAATAAATCTAAACAAAATTATATATAACATTTACAAAAGTATTCTAAAAAAAAAAAAAAAAAAACTCTGACTTTTCTTTCAAGTTCTGTCTTCTTGAGTCAATATTACATACTTGTCTATTTTTAAAATTCAACAATTACGAGAATGAGAGATGGGAACAAAATTAATCTTTTGTAATATTAATTAATAAGCTAGAATTAAAGTGTACAATGCATAAAAATCATAAAAATAACAATAAATTTTTTTTTAATATATGAGGGAGGGAACAAATCTCAAAACTCGAACAAATGATCGAGTGGATGCTAATACATCGTTAGTGTTAGCTGAACTATATGCTCGCTTTGGTTACACTACATAATTATCTATTCTATAGAATACAATTATTCGCAGGGTCATTTATGGACGGTTAAAGAATTATTGAAAAAGAGATTTTATTAAAAAAATTATCAATAATTTATTTTTATAATATCTTCTGTATAGCTACATAAAAAACTCTTCATCTATAATCAAATATGGCAAACAAAATCCTCCTTAGCAACCTAGGTAAATTTAACAATTTAATGAATTCGAATTTTAATGTTTTAAATTTTATATCCGGTTGAAATACTATTTTTAGTCTCTCGAGTTTGGGTTAGTTTTATTTTAGTCTTTAAATATTTAAAATGTTTAGTTTTAGTTCATAAATTTTGTCGTTTGTTCAATTTTTATATCCTCAACTTTAAAATATTTAAATTTGGCCCATAAACTATGAAAAATATTTTTTTTGTTTAGATGATTTTTTTTTGTTACCTCGAAATTATTTTCCTTCCCTCACAACCCTCATCATTATTTATTATTTTTCTACAAGTTTATCTCTTTTCAATCTTCCTTTCTCTTTTTTTTTATTTTTTTATTTATTTTATTTATTTCATTCTCTCTTCTTTGTTTATGATAAAATTGTTTAACCTCATAAATTAAGTTGTGGATGCTATTTTTCTAAATAATCATTTTTATACTTTGATTTATTACTTTTTGTCTCCAAAGTTCATAGTTTAACATGAAGACCAATACCAAAAAGAAAGAGAAGAAAAAAAAAAGAAAAAAAAAAAGAAAGAAATGTGAGAGGTGAAAAATAAATAAATAAAACTTGTAGAAAGAGAAATAATATGGATGAGATAGAAAAATAATTCAAAAATTAAAAAAAATAATTTAACTATAAGAACAATATTTTATTTTTCTTAATAATTCATAGGTTAAAATTAAATATTTTGAAAATGAAGAAACCAAAATTGAACAAACACTAATACTAAAGAACAAAAAACAGAAACCCTAAAGTTAAAGGATCATATATATATATATATATATATAGAAGAAATAAATAGTAAAAAAAAGAAAAAAGTTTTTGTTTTATTTTATTGGAATCTTTTAGATTTATATTGAACAATCATTCAAGGTGGGGCCCTGGAGTTCTGTTATGGCTTCTCGTGAAGCCTCAGTGCTTGTGATTCAGATTTTTATCATTAGCCTTCTCTCTCTCTCTCTCTCTTCCCATTCCACCTCAGGGCGAGCTCGGCTATTCTCACCCGTGGTAAAACCTTACCTCAATAATCTTCAATCAAAATGGGAGATTGATTCAATCAATTGTGAGGGGGTACATGATACCGGTCAAGTTGAATAAATGAACAAGTACATTCTACTCCCTAAACATATGAATAAATGAACTATACTTACGCATAAATTATTTATTATTGTCATGCATACTATTTATCATTAACTTAAAATTCTATCTTATTAATTAATTTTTCTTCTCACGCATACTTAGCACGTGTGTGTGTATATATATATTATATAATTTTTATTATAATTTTTTAAATTATATTTAACAAATTCAATGCATACTATTTATCATTAAGTTAAAATTCAATGCAATAGTGATTTATTATAATTTTTTAAATTATATTTAACAAACAAAAACCAACACCACTCTGGTTTCGTGGTTAGGTAAGGAAAGTTTGATAGTAGTTTTTAATGGGTATGTTAAATTTGTATTTATTAAATATTTTTTTAAAATCTACGTCCAAATGAGCTGCTGTAATCACTTTTTCTAACATTCAAAATAAATTTTTATTCTAAATACTTATTCTAAATACTGTTATAAAACTAACATTTAAATTTCAAAATTATTTCGGGTTCGAGACCTATATATGATATTAATTTGCTATCTCAATTTTTTTTATGTATCCCTGTAACTAGCCTAGGGACGTGTGTGATCAACCAATGTATACTAGTGTGATTACCTATTATCAAAAAAAAAAGCTACATACAAATAAGTTTTGGAGAACAATTATCACTAATCATTACTTCTTAATAATTAAAATAAATTCTCATTATAAATTCTAATTCTAAATACTCTTAAAATTTTAATCCAATTACTCAAAATAAATCATCCTTCGTACTCTTAAAATTTTAATCCAAACATCCGAAATGTATACAAAGGAACCAAAAAGAGTTGTTATGAAGTACAAGAGAGTAGTCAAAATTTTCATAAAGTAAAATTATTTTGACCAGAACTAAAATTATATTTAAATAAATAAATAATATATTATGTATATAACTGTTAAAAGTTTGTAATAAGTTAAAATGATATTGGTAAAGGTTATGTAGAATGGGGTCAACTTTGGTTGGCCTTTTGTTAAGGGGTCACAAAATTTCCAAACTTTTTGACATAATAGTCAACTAATGTCAACTTTTATTTATATACTTCTTCTTTTTTTTTTTTATTTTCTACTCGTAAAAAAAAAAACAAATCATAATCTTTATTTATTAAGTAATGATAATATTGTAGAAAAAAAAAAAACAGAGTTTCAATCAGATAATACAAGTTCAATTTTCCTATTTTCATTGAATTAAAAAAATAAAACTCTACTTAATGATGTCATTAATTTTAAAAATTATGACTTAAATTTCATTGATTTTCTTTCTATTTCTTGTATTGATTCAATAAATAAATCAAACCCGACCTAAAGTAATAGATTCCACACGAGAGATGATGTTGTTTGTGGTTAATTCTAATAAATACTTAACTTTGAATCTTAATTGAATTAAATTTTCATTAAAATGTTTTGGCCATTGTACTTTTAGTGTGTACCATTTTAATCAATAAAGCTTGAATTTAATGATTTATAAAGGAAATTTGAGTTGATTTTCTTTTATTTCAACTTTGATTTAATAATAATATAAAAAAAAAACAAGGAGGAAAAATGATCATTTTCTTTAATCTTAAAAAAAAAACTTATTGAAAATATAACAATAAATTTAGACCATTTAAAGTAATGAACCAAAATGGCAAAATTTGAAAATACATAAACAAAATAGTTAAAAAAAAAAAAAAAACTTTTTCAAAATTGAGGTTTAATTCCTATGTTGTAAAGCATACAAATTAAAGATATATTAGAGAGAGAAAAAAAAGAAAACAAAGAAAAATAGTAGCTAAAAAGTATGATAAGAAAATAAAAGTAAGAAAATAATAATGAATGGATCAATGATATTTGGCTCAATTGCATGCAAATATAAATATAATGATGATGAATTTGATTCCTATAAGGTATGAAAATATGCATAATATTCAAACTTTATTGATACTGTCTTCTTCAAATGTATGGTTTTTCTTTGCTTTTTTTCTTCTTTTCTGTTTACTTTAAAGGAAGACAAAGGAAAGGTGATAGTGATTAAACACTATATATGGTTTAATCACAAAAATAAATATCCTACTTTTTTTAATATTCAAATAAATAAATAAAAAAATTAATTGATAGAAAATAAGGGAGAATTCTTTGCAATTCAAAATCACTTTTAACAATCGCTTGTATACTAAAATATTACTAGTGTCAGTTGAGCTTATATATTCGTTTTGGCAGTACGTATATTATTGATTTTTAATTTAAATTTTTATTCTTAATTAATAAGAGTAATAATTGAATATGTAATTATACATTCTTAAATTACCTATAACTTAATGGTTATTTAATTTAAAGAAGAAAAAAAAATTAATAAAAACTTTCGCAGTAATTATTTATTTTAAATTCAATGAAATTTTGGTCATATTCAGTCATAAATATCACTTTCATTGATTATTATTATTATTATTATTTTATAGGAATGAAAATTTAAACTTCCAACTTAGAGAAGGAATAAATGTTTTAATATTTAAGTTATTTTTTTATAATTCGTATGTTGACAATAGATTCATACTTAAAAGCTTTAATAAGTGTTGTAATTTTTCCTTCTAGAAGCCTTTTGTATGCTTGTCTACCTTTTCTTATATATATATTATATACAGGTTTAATGAATTATTAAATAAAGTTCGTAAATAAATAAATAATAAGAAAAAATGAAAAATAAATAAAATAATAATAGGACAGAAAGTGCAACGTCAGAATAAGCAGTAGGGTTCCAATGAGATTTTTTTTTTTTTTTTTTTTTTTTTTTTGATATATGAGTTTATCTCTTGGATTTGTGTTTTGTGATTACATTACACAGGGTTTCTTCAATTCTTATCCATATCTCTCATTCTCTCTCTCTCTCTTTCTTCTTTTTCTCTCTCTAGAATTTCAAGAACTGGGCTTTAGATTTTTGGGTTCTTATAATTCTTTTTGAGTGGCTATTATATATAGTTTTCAAAGATTTTAATTTCCCTTTTCTCTGTGTTAATTCAAAGAGAAGGAGGCAAAAAAAAAAAAAAAAAAAAAAAAAAAACTAAAAATTGTCTCTTTAGTTGGAGCCAAATCAAAGATTGAATCCAGTGAGGATCATCACAATTTTGGTTTGTTATTACTTTCTCTATTTTGTCTTGAATTAGATCTTGGAAAGTTTTGTTAATTACTTCAAAATATTCAAGATTTTTTTTTTTTTTTTTTTTTTTTTAATTCCCTTGTTCTTGTTCTTTGTCTATGTTAGATCTGTTGTTGTCTTATGTGAAAAATCCTTTGGAGTAATAATTTCAAATTTATTTCAAGAGGGTTTTGTTCATATATACTAAAGATGATGATGAAAGGTAATTTTTTATCTCAACAACAACAACAATTAGTGATGGATGAAAATTTATCCAATTTAACTTCAGCTTCTAATGAAGCTGCAAGTGCCAGTGTTTCATCTGCCAATAAAATTGATCAATTCCCCAATCAATACTTTGCTCCCCAAACCCACCAACCACCTCCTCCCAAGAAAAAGCGAAACCTTCCAGGAAATCCCGGTAAGATTCTATCGAATTTCTCGTTATTAAAGGCTATGATACCATGTTAGAATCTGATACTTGAATATCATGTAATATAATTTAGACCCAGATGCGGATGTGATAGCGTTATCTCCAAAGACGCTGATGGCGACGAATCGATTCATGTGCGAGATCTGCAACAAGGGGTTTCAAAGGGATCAGAATCTTCAGCTGCATAGAAGAGGGCACAATCTTCCATGGAAGTTGAAGCAAAGATCAAACAAAGAGATGATAAAGAAGAAAGTGTATGTTTGTCCAGAGCCAAGCTGTGTTCATCATGATCCATCAAGAGCTCTTGGTGATTTAACTGGAATTAAAAAGCACTTTTACAGAAAGCATGGTGAAAAGAAGTGGAAATGTGATAAATGTTCTAAGAAATATGCTGTTCAATCCGATTGGAAAGCTCACTCCAAAATTTGTGGCACCAAAGAGTATAGATGTGACTGTGGAACCCTATTTTCAAGGTCATTTCTCCAAAATTAATTTTACAATTTTTGAATATATCAACAAAATTAAAAAGAAATTCATTTTTTATTTTTTTTTGCATGATTAACTCTCATTAATTATTATGGTATAATTGTGTTTAATCTGCATTTATTATGATGAAGATCTTGGTGTTCATAAATGAAGTTTATTTATTTATTTATTTATTTAATTTTACTTTTTAATAACTGTGAGAATCAGAAAGAATTTTGGTTGCATTGAAACTTATAATTTCAGCAGTTAATAAAGTGTGTTTGACAGAAAGGAGAGGAAAAAAAAAAGTGTTTTTTGTTTACAGCTCTTCTAAATTTGTCTCTGCATCTATTTGAAATAACTTTGGCTTTTGTGAGCTTTTTTTATTTATTTTATTTTATTTTAATTTAATAAATTAATTTTTTGAATTTATTTTCATGCAGGAGAGATAGTTTCATTACACACAGAGCTTTCTGTGATGCATTAGCAGATGAAAGTACAAGATCAGCCATGGCTCTAAACCCTCTTCTCACTAATTCTTACAACAATAATTCACAAGAATTTTCAAATAATAATAATAATAATAATATTTTCGCTCTCAAACGAGACTTCAACAACAACAGCAACAACAACAACAATAATTTGAGAGCGGAAATCCCAACATGGCTACAGGCGGATATCTTCGTCGGGACGGGACACGAGCATCCTCATCATCAAACCCTAAACCCTAACCCTAGCCCTAACCCTAGCGGCGTCGGGGGGTGCGGGCCCGGAAACAGCTTTCCAGCAGCTCCTTCTCTTTCTTCTCCTCATATTTCAGCCACTGCGCTGCTGCAGAAGGCAGCACAGATGGGTGCAACCATGAGTAGTACCACTACCACGAGTGGCTCTATGCCAAGGCCCCACAAGCTGGTTCACGTGTCTACAGGTGCACATATATTCTAATTTTATTTTTAATATTATTTTACTATTTTCAGTTTTATTTTTTGAATAAATAGATTTAATCTTTTTGTTCAAATTCTTCAAATTGGTTCACGTGTTTACATGCTTGTGGGGTGTAGAAATTAGTACAAGCCTTAATTAGTGATTTATCATACTTAATTAAGTGGAAGTTAATATTATTAATGTTTAAACATGATATGGGTTCATTTATGATTATGTTGCCTGTCAATTAATTACTACTATCATAGGATATAGTTTTTTTTTTTACTTTTTAATTTTTTTTAAAAAGAATTATCTCACATTGTCAATTAATTTTGAAATAAATATTCACATTTTTTAACATGATATACTGTATACGATCCAACAAAAATCTCTTATAAGTGTGTTGTTATTTCTTCTTTAAAAATTATTCTTTTCTTATTTTAAGTTTTAAAATCAAGTTAACATTTTATCATTTCTTGTAGCGAAAATTACTAATATTATCAAACTAATTTTTTAAAATATCAAACTTAAATTATTATTATTATTATTTTTTACATAAACTACAAGAACTAACGTGAAATTATATATAGTACAAAAAATACTAAAATAAAATAAAATAAAAGTTTAGAGTAATAATACCACAATGATATTATAACCTAACCTTTTATTTAGATTCTCAATACAACTCTTCATTACAAATTAAAATATAAATCAAGAGGGAACTAAAAAGTTTGATTATTTTACTCATATTTATATTCTTTTTCTTTCAAAAACTATTTTCTGACTTATATCTTATATCTTGTTAGTTCAAGATTATATAATTATAATAATAGGATAAATTATAAATTTAGTCGTCAAATAATTAAAGTTAAAGTTTAGTTGTTATAGTTTTTAAAATTTGAAAAAACTAAAATTTAGTATTTATTGTTTAAGTTTTATCTAAATTTTATTTTTTAAACCATATGAATTTTAATTTTTCTACCAATCATACCGTCTAAATTCTATATTTTGATATTATGAATACTTGAACTGGAAGGTACCAAATTTATAATTTATTTATAATAATTAGAGGTTGAATTTGAAGGTAGCAAATTTATAATTTATTTATAATAATAAGAGAAATTGATATGATATTTAATTTTGAAATAATTACATGGACAGGTAATTTCGGGGAGATAGGATTAAGGTCACGTGAAGAAGGAGAAATGAGCAGAGGAGGAGGAGGAGGAAGAGGAGCAGTGAGTTGTAGTAGCAGCAGCTGTACTGATTATGGGAATAAAGCTGTTTCTCTTTCCGCTTCCGCTTCCGCTTCTGCTCCAACCACTTTTCTCCATGACATGATCAACTCCCTTTCTTCTCCTAATTCACATCCTTTCCACCTCCAAGATTCCCCCTTTCCCGACCACGCCGCCTTCGCCACGATGCATCATCTCGCTGTCACGGCCGGCCCGGCTGCTGCTGTCGTGAACGTCAACTCGTCAACGGGCGGTCGCAACGCCGACGGGTTGACGAGGGATTTCCTCGGACTTCGTCCTCTCTCCCATGGCGATATTCTAAGCCTTACTGGTTTTGGAAACTGTATTGTTCCCAACTCCTCTACCAACCTTCAGAAGCCGTGGCAGGGTTAGATTCGTAAATTTCCCTGCCCTTGCTCTATCTTTTGCTACCTCTCTCTTCTTAAACAATGGGAAGAAAAAAAAAAGTATTATTCATTAGATTCATGAACTATTTTTAATTTTGATGATCATCTGGTGTTTTATATATATATATATAAAATATATATCCACGTGAAAAAAAAAAAAAAAAAAAACTTGGTGGAATAATATGTTTCATCATTTGTAAGGTTAATTAATTGTCACTCTTTTTATATATGAGATGAATATTCCAATGTTAATTTTTATATATATACACGTGGTTCGTTATATATTCTTTCTTTTTTTTTTAAGCTGAAATTGTTTACTAATGTACTACTCATATTGTTAATTATATGTAACTATATATATTAGCTTGCTTATAATATATATATAATTAATTATTATCGTACAACAACCACTTGGTTATATTGGTTAACTAGTTTAACTAGTTTGAATAGGACAGTGAGATTTGACTCTCAATTATTAAAAATAGTTGTGCCTTCTACCTAGAGTTTGTGGCGTAAATATTGATCTATGTTTAGTGCTGTAATGTCTGCTAATCTCTTTTGTACAAATAATACAGTTTCACCTTTTCAAGTTATTTATATTAATGGTGAAAAATGGCACACAATCACACTTACCAAAAAAACAAAACAAAAACATAATATATTCTTTAACATAATATAACAGAAAAATAAATAGCTTCAATCATCAAAATTCATTACACAAATTCATATTTGAAAAAAAATACTTCATTAAAAAGAAGTGTAAGAATACATAAGGTACGGATGATCAGTGACACGTTGGTTTCTTTGTTTGTAGATAATCTCATTCAACATCACGGTCACGTGAGAATATTGGTCGAAGTGCGCAAGCTAGCTATCTCAGACAACCACATATATCAAAAAAATATAAAAAACACCACAATCATGGATTCGATCCTAGAAATCGGGATTTGTAATCATGTCCCCCAATTTGTATTCTAAAAAAAAACAAAAGGTTCATACAAATAAGACTTTGATAGTAAAAAGATTTATAATTAAAAGCTATAGTAACAATTAAGAATGAACAAAAAAAAGTTTCTTAAGAAGTTTAACAAATATAATTCATATAGCTATTAAACTCGATGACAGAATATATTATGAAAATGAAAGAGATGTTGATGGGTATAACACATTTTTATGGGGGGAAATCTTTCTCCAAATTGGATAAGCGCAAATATAAATGAAAATTAAAAAAAAAAAAACATTTAATTAGAATGATACAATAATTAATGTTAAAAAACTCCAAAACTGAATTAAAAAATAAAGAAAAAGAAAATAGAACTTTTACTATTTGGAAATATATTACAATTACATAGAATTAATTCTATCACTGTTTTGTGTCTTCAAAATATATATATATTTTTTTTTTTACTCTAACTTTCGTATACAAAAGTATTTAATTAGAGTCAGTAATCATACTTAAAATTTTATAATGCTTGAAAGAGTGCATTATTCTTGCGCATTTCCAACAATTTTTTTTAATATTTTGCAAAAGTATTTCATTGAACAAACATTTTTAATAATTTGCTAAATAATTCTGATCAATAATTTCGATCCATAACTTCTTGGTGTGATTAGAGTAATCTCATAAGGCTATATTTCTAATTATTGAAAAATAAAATAAAAAAAAAGACATTTCAACTACTTAGGAAAAAAACGAATGCAAAGAATTCCAAATATAAGCACCGATAGATATGCGTAAAGAAATGATAATAACATTTTAGAAATTTCTTCATCAGGTGGAAGTAATTAAATTGATTACTATATTTAATTATCACTTTATTTCAACTGATTTTTTTTATTTGTGGCCGTTTGTTTTTGGTCGGTCTTAATTATAATCTCAATAAATACTTATTTGGAAAATTTTACTTCTATATTTTTGCATAAGTGTTGAAGAATATATCAAACAAAAATTACTATGGTTTATAATCTTTAATGCAGTTCAACCGATAGTCTTCAATATTTTCAATGTTGAGATTCTTTAGATTTTTTTTTTTCTGGTGATTTTTTTTTTTTTTCATTATTTTTGTGGTTGGTGTTTTAGTTTTTCACATCATAAATAGTTTTAATATTATTTCGTTTATATTTTGTAAAAATGAAAAGAAAAGATAGATGGAAGATTGTTTAGTAATGAAGGAAAAAAAACCCCATTAGGATTGCTTAAAGAGAAAGTAAATGTAAATGTGCAACATAAGTCTAACTCTAATTGTAGTTTTTACACATTGTAATTATTTAAAAGGACTAAATATAGCTAGAGTCTTACTTTAGCCAGAAATAATATACAATATTTTACACCCCTGCAATAAAACTATTCTCGTTTGTGCTGATATATTGGTTGAATTATGTTAAATTCTAATAACTTTCGATCAGCTCGCTAAGGGAAAGCAAAAATAGAAACTTTTGAAAAGCGAATATGTTAGGTAGCTATTTGTTGTAATTTTCCACAAATTTAATCGTGTTAATCAACATTAATATCATTCGCATGTCTCCTCTAATAGCTTTTTAGATACATTCTTATTTAGAAATTCAATTTTAAGAGAGAACTTTTTTTTTAGGTTATAATTTAGGGATAAAGATTTGATTCGAACTCGTGAACTCTTGGTCATCAAATCAACACTAATATCATTAACAAAATGCTCTTGCTATCTAAGAGAAGCTAACTAATTTAAACAAAATTCAACAAATATAACATACATGTATAAATAATGAACTAAAACATTAGAAGTTCGAATTTTTAGTTTTAAAGGATTGAAATTAAGTTGCTAAAAGCTAACTTAAAGGTGATAGTAAACCAAGAAGAATAATTCAAAGATAGAGAGCAAAGTCATTATCATTAGTATCTGTGTTCATATTTGCCACATAAATATTTTAAAAGTAATATGATTTTTTGAAGAGAAAAAGTGATATTTTTCTTATATAATATCAATATATTATATAGTGACTATTTGGAAAATGATAATTCATAGATACTATTATTACTATTATATTCACATGCCTTTCAGAAAATAGCATTCACATGTCTATCTCCTCTCTCTCTGACCATGAAAACAATATATCTCTATGTTTCTCTCTCACCTAAAAAAAAAAAAAAATAATAATAATATTTCTCATTGATAGTAAGAATGATGATGATGATATGTAAAGGACATATGGTGGGATAATGGGCTGGGCTGGCCCAACAGTTTGCACATTTCCCAAACCCAAATGTCTTTGTCCTTATCTTGATTCTTTTGTCTGCTCTTCTTTTTCTTTTTTGTCTCCCAGGTTTTCTCAACTATATTTTATTCTAACAAAACTAAATATAATATATAATTAAATGTTCTTACCAAAAGCTGCATTGTCTTGTTTTGTTTGTTTTGTTCTCTGTGTTTTCTTTATGGTACACAAGCACAATCCTAATATAAAAAAAAAAAAAAAAAAAAAAAAAAAAAAAAAAAAAAAAAAAGAAAAAGAAAAAACAGTTGACTTCAATCATTCTTCTCCCCTTTATGTTAATCATTTTGCCTTTTGTCTTTGATTCTTCAAATTCCTAATCTGGGAAAACCAAATTCAATGTTTCAACCCAAGAAATCCATTCACTATCATCGTTCTCTACAAACTTTTCTCCTTTTTCCTTCTCAGCAACCAAACAACAGCTTAAGACACACAACAGCTATTCCCTTCTGATAAAGGAAAATGGATCACATGTCTTAGCTTTGCACCTCCTGGACCACACATTTGCTTTTCATTGACATTATCGAAATTATCAACCAAATGCAGAAACAAGGACGTTAAAAAACGCTTCATGTATAGCACTACAACTGGTCAAAACTCGAAAGGACACAAACAAAAAACGTAATGAGTTAAATCTATGGTAACCATCTACCTAAGAATTGATTTCCTACGAATTTTCTTTACATTAAAAAATATTGTAAAGTCAAGATATGGACAAACTGACCCGTCACTAAATATCATTTCAGCTCCATCGCTTGGATTGAAAGCCTCCCAAGAGTTGGATTAGGGGCTTATGCATCATATCTCCATACCTAAATTACAAAGAGAAAACAGAAAGAAGACAAAATGTCCCAAAAACATTGTTGGGATTTGTTTGTGTGGTTTAAAAAACTGAAGGCTTTCATTTTGGAAGGTGTTTAGAATCATCCTTATGCTCTTGTTTTGATCCTGCCAAAGCTGCAGTTGCAGCTGCTGTCATGGCGGCTGTGGTTGCACCTAACTTTGCGCCGCCGGCAGCTTTCATGGCACCAGCAATTTTAGCAAACGCTGCAATTCCTCCAACAAGTACAGCTCGTAATGCAACAGTTGGTTTTACTGCCATGATTTTTTTTAGACGAATCTGCAAGTTTACACAGTTGAAATCTTAGAAATACACCCTTACAAAGACGACAGAGAAATGAATAACTGGTAATGCTGCATTTACAGGTGACGTAAAAGAAGTTCTGAGATTAGTACAAAGTTTATAAATATTCTGCATCAGTAACAATAATTGTTGTGGAGGAAATTTCTCTATATAATATTCAGCAGCTAACAAAATACAAGCTGTGCCCCCAACAAATAACTAAGGGTGTGTTTGGGGTGGTAGGATGAGATGGGAAAGGATTCTTTGTTTGCCCCACTGGATTCCCATCCCAATACACTAATTTCTGCTTACTTCTATTATTCCATTCCTTTCTCCCACCGTAACCAAACGTGTCCTCAACTTCAATGTAAGGACTCAGTATTTTAAAGGCTTTTGAGGCGCCTCACCTCGAGCCTTGCACTTTTTTTGTTGACCAGTTATTCCTCTGTCAAAACACATCAAGGTGCAAAATCTAGGTTGTGAATAATGATTGAAAGAATAGTATTAGTTTGCCCCCATTCTCCAAAAAATTTAACTGTTTAAGTTTAACCTTTTGAACTACTACTTTTACTACCTAGGTTTTAGAAATATTGAAAGACAAAAGATGCTTATTACCTATTTTCCTTTCAAACTTTTAGAGAGTATTTCCCTACTCGAACCCAATGTTGAGAGAAAAGAAGAATTTTAAGTTACTAAATAACTTTCGTTGTCTTAGATCTCAAATCTTAAAAGTGTATTAGATTCGTAAATTTTAAATGTTTGTATCACATAATTTCTTGAAATTTTTAGAATGCCTTATAGGAGCATGCACTTTCAAATATTGCATACCTAATAATCAATAAAATTTCGAGGGTCTATTGAGCACAAATTTAAAAGCTTAGAGACTTCATAGGAACTTTTAAAATTTTGAAGACCTAGTAGAAACGATGTTATAAAGTTTCTGAATCTATGAGATACTTTTTAAATGAACTTATTAAACACAAAAAGTTTGAGAATCAAAGTCAAATTAGTAATTTGATCTTTAACTTTTTGTCCAAAGGCTTGTACACACTCATCGGGAAAAAATTTAGTACAGTTTAGGCTGCACCCATCATTGCCATCTTAGACACATGGTAGATTTTATTGGCTGAGATGTTGAGATAGTTGCAGTCCAGCTCAGCCAATGATATTCTGCCATGTGGCTGGGCTGCACCCAAAGTCTTGGTCAACCTCATCCCCTTGTCACTTAGGGCATTTTCACGCTTGGCAATATTAGTCTACTTGGGTGAAGCCTTCATGCATATGCATACTAGTTTAAGAGTTCATATACAATTCTAGCGATATGCTAGAACTACAATCACATTTCATAACCTCTAATTTTGAACTAATTTCTCTTCAAAATATGACTACGAATTCATTCTCGAAACGTGCCGATCACGTAGTTCATTCTCTATAATGTTATAAAGACATGCTACAGTCGAGAATGCACTGCTTCAAATTCTGTCGACACTTTTGACTTATTATTTTAATACTAAATTATTTAATAACGGTTTTCATGAACTAAAATGCTAGTTAACAAGATTGAAGTAGTACTCCTTAGTTGCTTCATTCTCAACAAGCATGCATGTCAAACCCAACAAATATTTGTTACCAGACCACTGAAAGAAAACTAAAATTATTAGATTTCATGGTCCAGTCAGTATCAAAAGTAAAAGTAAAAGTTAAAAAAAAAAAATTAACAAAAAGGGAAGGACAAAAAGAAGGAAAAGGATAATGAAAGTACCAAATAGAAAACCGTTACTTTTGTGTCAAAGACAGCAGCTGATCTCCAACTAAAATTCAAACTTCAGAAGTCGTTTGCACACAATGACTCTCTTTTTCCATACTCAAGAAGTAATCCGTTAAAATTTAACAAATGAATAGTGAGAAACTGAAATGAAATCAACATGACTAAAAAGAAATAAAACCATATGAAGAATCAATAGACTGCAATATTTTATCTTGACCAAGCCATTTGGTGTAAATTTCACAGGAGTCAAGGGGAGGGAGAACAGAGAGAGTTCAAGAAAGAATCAAATCAACCCCGTTCGATTCAATGTATGAGCTACAAGATAACTGTTGGAAGGCCATTGTTGGAACTAAAAGAAAACCTAGTCAGTCCCTAAGGGACAGGAAAGTTGGTGGAAGGCCTGGGTGTTTCTAGTTCCTTCCACGATTTTATCTCATTCCTCAATATTGTTTTTTTTCTTTTTAGCTACCATATCAGGTGCATTACCCTAAGGGCGAGAATGAATTTCTTGTTTGTCAAGTCAATTGATCCAATAAGCGCCTACAAAAATAAGCGGTCCAGGTTTCTATTACAGGTGCAAAAGCAAAATGCCCGCTCATTCGAGCCCATAATACCCTAACTCCTCTTTGGTGTCTTTACCTTTAGATAACAAAAAAAGGTGTCCTCTTTCAATTTCTGGGATTGAATGTAGGAAGTTAGATGGTGGATCACGCCAGGCCCAAATTCTCTCTTAGTCACCCTTTCAGGAAAGGCCCACTTTGACAGCAGGAATTGATGTGCCAAAAATACCAATTTCCAGTCAAATTCTAGAGGTTAACAGTTTACTCGTTTAACAAGGGAATTCTTCCAGTCTTACTATTTTCAAAAGTACTCAACGTTACAAAAATCTCTTTCAATGTTAGCAGACCACCTTCTACACCAATCAGCCGAGGGCACCCGGGAATAAGCTTAACCATACGTGTGACACTCTCACAGTCGCCTCAACTTCCACTATTTAAAATAACTAGTCATTCATACAATAAAAAATCAATAAGAAGTTAATAAGAATTAAAACTAACAAATACATAAATCAACCATGGTTTGATTCGATTTTTATTACTTTTTTCAATTAGAAACCGAAACAAACAACACGTTTCAATTTTCCCTCCAAAAAAAAAAAAAACGAACCAAACCAATGATTCGATTAGTTCAGTTGGGTTTAGTCTTTTTGGCTATTATCACCCTTAATTGAGTATACCAATAAGGAAAACAGACTAGATATGACCCCTAAGATAGAATGCTCACGCCCAGAGACGTAATACAAAAGTGCTCAAATTCGCTAGCTTGGTTTTTTTTTTTTTTTTTTTTTTCAGTTCAACAACAGACAGGTCGAATCTAATACATCGATGTGTTACAAATTTCAGTCAAATTCGTTAGGTAAATGTAAGTTAAAAACAAAATAGATCTGAAATATGGATCATAAACTTACCAATGTAGCGGAAATCCGCGGATCAAAGATGGGTTGAGATCATAATCAGAAGGCGGCCATGTAGAATGACAAATCGAAAAATGCGAATTGGAAAGAAATGAAAAAAAAAAAAAAAAAAAAAAAAAACTGCATTACCCCATTTTATATATGGGGTTGAGAAGACTTGTGAATCTTAGGAATTCAACTCAGCCCACAAATATCATTCACAAAAGGAAATTGAAATATTTATTCAACTTGTTTAGTTTAATCACAATTGTTTATTGAATATAAATTCAATAATAATTAAAGGAATTAAAGGAGATTCTTAATTTTAAAAAATCACGTGTGAATATTTAAATGATTGATCTTAGCACTTACTCAATTAAATTGATTTTATTATTGACTATTTAGTCTCAAATCAGTTTAACTGTTCCAAAAAAAAAAAAAAACAGTTTAATAGCCGAACTAAAAAAAACAAGTTAATAGTTTTTCTTTTATTTTTGGTACAATGCAGAAATTACATTTATATCATATAATTTAGCATATTCTTTATTTATTTATTATTATTATTATTTAGATTAGTAAACCTATACTAAACTAACTATTTTATTTTATGTCTACTCTAATCGTGAGGAAAAGATTTTTCATGTCTTTATAACTTAAAACAATGTTCCATAAATATACTTAAAGTAAGAAATTCTTACAAACCAACGGAATCGGCATTAGTGAATGTCACCATGAGGTCATGAGTTCAAATCTTCCGTTCTTAATTATAATCTAAAAAAAAATGATTTGTTTCGACTTTCTTTTTGATTCAACAAACAATTTGACACTAAAGTATAAATTAATAATTTAAAGATAATATTAATTTGGTTTTAGTTCAACTATACACAAAATAAATCAACCCGATCACTGATTTAAAAAAAAAAAAGCATTCTTTGATTTTCTTACGATTATATCTTGTTTGTTTGTTTGTTTGTTTTTTTTCTTTTTGTTATTTGTTATTTGTTTGTTTTTTTCTCTATTTTACTTCCGGCCTTTATTTGAATATCTGTTCCAAAAAAATATCAAAATTTACAATTAAGTTAAACACAAATAATTAGCCATTACAATATATTCTAACCAGAAATTAGTAAGATTTTTTTTTTTTTTTTTAGATAAGAAACTAATAAAAAGTAAAACTAAAACATAAATAGGAAAAATAAAAATCCATACATAGAATATTATGTAAAAATTGAACAAAAACAGTAAAGCAATTCAATTTAATTGGGTTTGATATATTATTATGACCAAGGTCTTTAATCTTTTGAAAAATCCAAAATAAAAAAGACATAAATAAATATGATAATAATAATAATAATAATAAAGTAATAACTTACCCTAACCTCTTGAAATTGAATATTTTAATTTTTAAATTAAAAAAAAAAAAGAAAGAAAAAAAGAGTAATTTAAACCACGAAAAAGAAAAGACCAAAAATTGAGTGAAGAATGATGCTCCAAAATCCACCCATTTCCACAATTATCGTTCCACTCATAACCAAAATCAGTTAAGATCTAATTTCTATTTTCCCCAAAATAATAATTAATAATAAAGAAAAATACCAAATTCCCCCAAATATTTGAAAACCCCCCAATTTTCCACTTTCCATCCCCGTCGCAGCCGCACTCGCAATCTCGATACCATCCATCTTCCCTCAAATGACCTCCATCCACCACCACAACCACCACCACCACCTCACCAAATCCACCCCCGCCTCCGCCGCCGCCTCCTCCACCACCCAAGCCTGCGCCGCCTGCAAATACCAACGCCGGAAGTGCGCGCCGGACTGCATCTTAGCCCCCTTCTTCCCGCACGACCGGCAGCGCCAATTTCTCAACGCACACAAGCTATTCGGCGTGAGCAACATCACCAAAATCATCAAGAATCTCGAACCGCTTCAGAAAGAACAGGCCATGAGCACGATTATCTTCCAATCCGATGTCCGCGCCTCTGATCCCGTTGGCGGATGCTACCGCATTGTCGAAAACCTACAGCGCCAGATTGCGTACACTAAGGCTGAGCTTCAGATTGTCGAGCATCACTTGGCTATTTGTAAACAGCAGGCTGCCGCCGCCGCTGCCGCTGCTGCAATTCTCGAGCCGGATCCTGTGAGTCATGGATTTGAAGGAATTGAGCATCAATTTGTGGATCATCAAGGGTTTGATGAGGATCAGGATGTTGAACTCTGGGGAATTCAGGATTCTGAAATGAATTCGTCTTCTTCTTCCTTGAATTTGAAACAGAGCGCTGCCGCGGTCTCTGTTATTGATTTTTATGATTCCGATCATCGTCTTCATCATCATCATCAACAGCAGCTTCTTAAGTTTCATGATCATCAACACCTGCTTCATCACAGGTCAGTTAAAAGTTAATGATTATATTTATGAATTAAAAACAAAAAAATCAGTCTATTTTAATATTTGAATTTTTGTTTTAGAAATTACCGGCAAAATCAAAAAATTAAACTCTAACTTTTGATTACTCTACACTATCAACTATTTTACTATTTTAGTTTTTTTTTTAAACACTAATCTCAAAATGCTTTTATATTAAATTTGTGATAAATTTTTATTTAAACTGGACTCTTCCTTTTTATCACACCAACAACTTCATACTCATATTTGGCGCGAACCCATGTTTAAAAATTATTTTTTATATTTTCTTCTAAAAGAGTAGAAGCCTTTAATTTATTTCTTAGATTGGCCAGCCAAGCCCAATGCTTGATCGAGGCCCCCAAACTTTTTTTTCCAACTTCAAACCTATCATAAATACTCATTTTAAATGAATTAATTAAAATTAGAGAAAATGGAACCAACTCATCAACTTTAAAATCCCACATGCTTTCTCTTATTTTTTGAACAATAAAAATGTCACATATTCAATATATGATTTATCTTTCATTAGTTAAATCATAATTTTTTATAAATATTTTATATGCATTTAAAATCATAATGATGGTTTCCTAAAAGATAATTAGGATTGTCACACACCTTATAATACTAATATTAATGAATAAGTATTTATAATATAGTATTAAACATATTAATGATCATAAGTGCAAATACCTTGAAATTAGCCTAGATTTGTAAATATTTTGTGACAATTGCACATCCAATAGAGCAATTTTGAACTGTGCAGTGAAGAAGCTATGCTGAAGATGGAGAATGTGATGTTGAAAGAAGACAATGGACCAATACAACAGGCTGAAGATGAAGATGAAGATCTTAAAGGTGCTGTAGATTCTTTATTAACCTTCCCAACCAATACTACTTAGCTAAGCTTTCTCCTACCAACACTTTAGATTTTCCATTCATTAGCCATAAATACCTTTGACATGAAAAGGTGAGCGAGTCACTTGTACAAGAGAAGGGGGTAAAAATGTAATAAATTATACCCTTCTCCAGTTTTTTACCTTCTTCCAATATTCATTTCATGTAATTTTAAACACATCTTCGGTATACCAATTCTTTAATATTCCATACTTGATAGGAAATAAAATTTTAAAAATATCTTATGATTTCTATTAGTCTTTTTGCTGACAAAGCTTTAGAGCCGAACTCTAACGACTAGCAAAGCTCTAGAACTTGTCGATATCATATTTATTATACTCAAAGAGAAAAAAAAAAATAACAATACAAACTTAAAACAGAGTAAATGGGCACAAGGGAAAACAAATCTGATTTTATTTCCATATACAACAATTGAGGTGGGATTTGAACTCGTGATCTCATGGTATAAAGTATACATTGATGCCGATCTTTAACTTATTGCTTGTTTTTTGTTTTTATAGAAAGTTCTTGAGCTTTCATACTTGGTAGAGAGAAAAAAAAACTTATAATGTTATAATATTTTTAAAAGCTAAAAAAAAGTTGTCAAGATGAAATTTTTTACAAGACAATAGGACATCTAATTCTACCTCATGGTGGGAGTTTATATCTCCACCCAGAGTTATTATACTTGAAAAAGAAAAACTAGGCTCAACATGATAAATGTGTTTCGTCTTTCATACTTGGTAGGAAATGTTAAAAAAATCGGTATTTAATGATTTCTGCGGCTCAAAAAGTTGTCAATACGACGTCTAATATTCGACGTCAGAGGTGCATATCCCTACCCCATATATCTTCTACTTTAGAAAGAAAAAGAAAAGCTCAAAGAGTTGATATTCAAGGAATTTTGAGTACAAAAGAGAGTAGATAGGCATTAGGAAAAACTGATCTGATCTCATTGCTTGGTCTTGGAAAAGAGTGGAGAAAGAAACTCTTACTCGAATTCTGTCAAAATCCATCCTTGAGTGCTTTCCCCCTGTATAATATAATCAATCAATTGATCACATCATGTTATCTTTCAAATTTATTACCAATGAGATTTGAATAATGGAATCAGATTAAGTTAATTGCCCTAGTAGCCCATATTATCCATAGCTGGCATTCTGCTTGGAAGCTTGTTCTTGTCATTAGGATCTTCCACTATAGCTGCCTCTGCTGTTGTCAACAGCAATGACACGCTGGAAATTCAAGAACATTAAACATTTAGTTAGAAATCAATCTAAATGTAATTATTCAATATAGAGAGGTTTGAATCTCCACTTGCAGTTGAGCTCAAAAACATTTGTTAGTTCAAGAAAGCTTGTGAGAAATAGAATAGAATATTCACCTGGCAGCATCTACTAAAGCAGTCCTCACAACTTTCAGAGGATCTACAATTCCAGCCTTCACCATGTCAACATATTCACCTGTTTTGCACAACCACTTCCCTACTTAAGTAGTAGTAAAATCGTCCACGTGGATTGCAGGATGTAAAAGAGCTCAATCATTCTAATTAATTTTAAAAAAAAGGAAAATATAGCAAGCTTTTAAAATATTTCATACACAACAAAATATGAAATAATTAATTTGATTGAAGTCTATCTAACTTAACTTGTTTAACTTGATTGAAATCTATTAATTTTGTGGTGTGGTCGATTTAACGTGATTGAATCATTTTTTTTTGCTATATTCAATATCCTAAAAGTTTGACATTTGTAAAATTCTCTTTTCCTTTTTGCTACTCATTTTTTGCTCGTTAAATCCAACCAAATTTGAAATAAGAATAATACTTATATATATGGGTAAGATTAATTAACAAAATAGCTTCTTAGTCTATTAATAGGGAGCATGAACTAAAGATCTTAACACAATTATGGATTATGGACAGAGCCTTAAAAAAAAAAAAAAAGAAAGATAAATGCTGACCCAATAACTCAACTCAACCTAAACATATATGGATTGAGTTGCTTTAACACACATAGTTGTATCTCAAAAAAAAAAAAACACACACACACACATGGTTGGATGGGTTGGCACATTAACCAACTCAATTTGAGTTGATCCATAAAATTTCTCTAACCCAACTCAACCAGAACCATATAGTCTTAGAAGATAAATGAACTTTAAAAACTTTCCAACGCTGAAAGTAACCAACCTTTTGCAGCGTCATAACCCAGATTGCGATCATCCTGTTCTAATAATTTTCCAAGAACCAAAGCACCATCATATCCAGCATTAGAAACTATTGTAAATGTAGGTGCCTGTAGAAAACAAAACCTTTGATTTAAGAAAACGAGTGGTCGGGATGAGCCCCAAAAAGTAGTGTGCTCAGAACTCAAAGAAATGAACAAACCCTAAGCGCATGTTGCACTATTTCTATTCCTCTTTTCTGGTCTTCATTTTGAGCTGATAGTTCATCCAGAACCCTCGTAGCATGCAAAAGGGCAACTCCACCACCTAATGATAGCAATTATCAACCAACAGCACGGAGATGCTTTCAACCATACTTTTTACAGTTACAGAAAAACTTACCGGGCACAATTCCTTCCTCCACAGCAGCTTTTGTGGCATTAAGAGCATCTGTGACTCTGTCTTTCCTCTCCCCAACTTCTGCCTCGCTTACCCCTCCTACCTGCAAAAGAACTGAATTGTATATAAATAAGGAACACAAGTTTGATTTTATCGGAAACAAACTATTTCATTAATATATGAAAAAGTTAGAGAGACGATAAATAAGGAAAGAAGAGAAAAGGGGAGGAAGAGAATCACTATTAAAGGAAAGAGCAATAAGGAAAAGCTGGTAAATACAAGAAACAACACCAAAGAATAAGAGTTGTATGTCGGTGTACATATGCTCTTTGATGTTAATATGAGCTAAGATGGGAAGGAACCCACCAGATGTACTTGTTTGTTGCCCCCTAATTCGACCAATGGAGTTAGAGCCAAAATTGCCACAAGATAATCTATAAGGTTTCTCGCCCATATGTTAATTTAAACCAGATAAATAACATCTTTGGTTCCCTAAAGTCTAGTTGCATTTGTGTGTTGAGAAGATGTGCGGAGAGTAGATCAGTTTAAACATGTGAGGCAAACACTCTACCTTGAAGATTGCTACACCACCAGAGAGTTTTGATAATCTTTCCTGAGCTTTTTCCTTGTCAAACATTGCTGTACTCCTGTCAATAGTTGTTCTCAACTGCAAGGTTATAGGAATACAGTTATAAAAGGAATTCATAAAAAAGCTGCCAATTTTTAATACATTCCAAACAAAATCTCGTCAGGAACAACTTAGATAGCTACAACAAACCTGCTCACATCTTTCTACAATTAGTTTCTTGTCACCACCTCCGTGAAGAATTATTGTGTCGTCAAGAGAGACAGTAACCTAACCAGAAGTTAAAATGGTGCTCATGAAGCATTAAACAAAAAAAAAAAAACACAAAAAAGAAAGAAGCGCAACAATGGACTGTGCTGAACCTTTCTGGCAGTACCAAGCATCTCTAGTTGCACTTTGTCAAGAGTCAAACCACGTTCATCGGTGATGAGCTGTTGTTCATTATAAATATAACTAAACTATACACAAAATGTTGATACAATGAACTTTGATTAGAACACTTAGTATCACCTCTCCTCCCGTCAGAATGGCTAGATCATCCAAATTTGCTCTTCTGTTTTCCCCAAAACCAGGAGCTTTGATGGCACAAACCTGGAAGCGGAAAAAAAAAAAAATCGCGTATATGAACTACAAATTTGGAAATGATAGGACCACAGTTTATTGTAAATGGAGACTTGGAAAGTTCTAATGATGGTATAATGTTATTTGAACACATACATAAGAGAACATAATACAAATACTAGTCTAATTGTCCAACAACACAGATTTACATATCTGAAACATAAGGTTTCATTAATTCACTCACCAAGAACTTTCCAAAACTCATTCAAGAAAGCAAATGATCAGTAACATTTGGCAGCTGATAGATACGCGCAAGCCTACTAACAGATATTATCCCAGATTTCATAAGCTATAAGCCATTTGATATATGTCACATATGCAAGCAACCCGAATGTACACAAGCTTTAGAGTGAGAGGATTTGGAATCTTTTTCAGATAGGTTTCTTCATAAGAAGATTTGAGATAGAATCTGTCAACTTTGATTACCAAGAGCCAAAAACAAGGATCTCTTTCCCCTTTTCTCCAAGAATTGAGAATTTACAAAATGTTCACTTATGGGGAGTGACCCCTACACGCTACACCAAACTAACATAAATACCTCCTCATGTGCCTCAGACATGTGCTTGTCACATGCTTATTTACTCTACACAATTCTAACGTATCACTATTACATCATTCATTATTTATTTATTACACACATGCTTCTCACATGTTCATTTTTCCCTTCTCTTATACACCTTAGTGATCGGGGGTCTATCAATTTGATGACCAAAATAATATTCACAATTTTAAAGAATAAAACTCCTGCTAATCAAAGAGGTCCACAGCTACTTGAATATGAATGCAATTATGACTTCGTCTACTTTGATTGTTTATTTCTTACGGAAAGAAATACGACCTTTCGTGCACAATCATGAAATAGTATTAAGGAAAAAATTAAAATAACCACAATGCCACATTTTTTTAAAAACAAATAAATATATAACAAGAAGTTACCTTCAAGCCAGCATGATGCTTGTTAAGTATTAGCATGGCAAGTGCATCACTCTCAACATCCTCAGCTACAACAAGAAGTGCCCTCTTCTTCTGCTCAGATAATAAAATTATCATGTTTGTTCGTCAGGTTCAGGCATAATTCACCCTTAGCAGTTTAAAAGAAAAATAAATAAATAAAATTATGAGCCAGACCTCTACTGCAAGTTCAAGTACTCTCAGAAGTAAATTCATATCTGAAATCTTCTTATCATGTATGAGGATGAGGGGGTTTTCTAGTTCCTGCACAATTTTATACATTAGTATAATTGGTACCATTGAAATTTTAACACAAGAAATCAAATTTGCAAAAGTACATGCTACACACACTGCATAATTATCACATGACCCACACAGAAATATGAACTTGACAGAGGAGCCCATATGCAACAATGTACTTTATGATAATTTCTCACACTCAGATATCGGCAAGCAGCAGTCATATTCTCATTGCATTAAACACCTAAGAAGGTGTTTGGATGTGGAATTGTAGAATGATTATTTTAAGCGATAATAAATGAGGTATTATTTTGAGTGATTAGAAATTTGAGTTTTAGTGATAGCTCGTTTGAATGAGATTATTTGTAGAAGACTTACCGTTAATTGCTCATTTGAATGATAATTTTGCAGAGTGATTACAAACAGTAGCTCGTTTGGATGTGGTTAGAAGTGAATGATTATTTTGAGGAGTTAGAAATGAGTGATTAGAAATCAATGATTATAAATGAAGGACTAAAAATGAGTAGTTAGAAATTAATGATTATCTTGATTGGTTAGAAATGACTGATTAAAAATGAGTGAATATTTTGAGTGATTAGAAATGAGTGATTAGTTTGAGTGATTACATTAGCTTGCTTGGATGTTGTTGTTTGAAGAAAGTTGTAAAAGCACATTTTTAATAGCTCATTAATATCGCAAAACAAACACTCCCTAAAGGTTTTTTTGAAGCGATTATAAATGAATCTGAAACTTACACATTTCTGGGTCTTTTGATCCGTAATAAAATAAGGAGAAATAAAGCCTCTGCCAAGTTTCATTCCTTCCACCACTTCCAATTCGTCTTCCAGAGTATTTCCATCCTGCAAAGACATAGAAGTTGCTAGGGCATTAATAACTTCATAAGTTCAATTATCATATGATATAAATACAAGCAAGTGGGGGAAAGCATGATGCTCACGGAAACAGTAATCACTCCTTCCCTTCCAACTTTCTCCATTGCTCTTGCTATCAGTTCTCCAATCTCACGTTCACCATTTGCAGAAATAGTGCCAACCTAGGCGTAAATAAAAAAAATAACCAAAGGATACATAAAAAATGGAACTCTTTTTTAACAATTAACATCATTTGTCAAATGAGGCTCTTTTCTAACTATCTGTCAAAAACGGGCTGATTTTTTGTCCTATTGTGGCGGCGTCTCACCACTCAGGGGGAAATGGCAAGACGTTTTTTTTCATATTCGGTGACGTCTTTAAAAAGATGCCACACACTTCCTTTTCCTTCCAATCAGTTTGTCAAATTATTCAATAAACAATCAAATCAATAATATAAACAATCATTTCGTAATGATTTTAATGGATCCTAATAAATTTGTCAAGAATTTAGATTAATTGAATTTCAATCCTAATAAAAATGACTGATGACAAATAATATACGGTAAACCCCAATAACATAATTGAAGACTAAATATTTTATATCCATTGAAAAAACCTCCAATCCGGATGACAAATTTACTAACTGTTATTTAAAAAAAACATTTATGCAACAATTTTTCTAGGATCAGCAAACTCACGGCAGTTCAAAAAAGAAAGTATATGGACAAGAAGGTCCTACATCCAAAGGCAAAACTACAGATGTGTAAACTCGAAAAAAAAAAAGTAAAGATCCAAAGGCAAACTTCATGTAAAATCTAAAAAGAATCCCACTTAAAACCTAAAAGCAGCTTCTCTATGAACCCCTGTTACCTGAGTAATTTCTTCTGGCGTGCTTATCATCAATGCTCTGCTTTTCAACTCGGATATAACAGCATCAACTGCTGTTTTAATACCAATGCGTAAATCCATCACACTTACACCTGCAGCTATTGACTTGCAACCTTCGGTGAGAATGGCCTGAGTCAGAACAGTTGCACAAGTTGTACCTGCAACAAGATACACACTTCATTCATGACCAAACAATTTGAATGTCCAAAATCAAAAGCAGTTTAAATTGCTAAATCTTGGTGAGTCAATAAATAACACAACCCAACACACTTATCAAAATAATGCAAGCATGTAAAACTATCTCATCCACTTATGGTACAATTTCTAAGAATAACAAGCATATAAGAGATAGACACAGAACTGAGTAGTGGAGAAGCCCCATCTATAACCATAAGTTCAGATAAAAATAATTATTGAAGAAAGAACCTTTTTTTTTTTAAATCGAGAAATTGAAGCTTCACTCCACTATACCCAGGTAACCACGCTTATCCCTAGGCCAAGCACCAGGAGTATCGAAGGAATGGAGACACGGGAGGTGTCTATAAATTAATATTACAGGTGGGTCTCGAAGTTGAAACTTTGAGGGAAGCACATGTTCAAAACCCAAATCTTCGACCACCGCGTCACTCCTTGGGGACTATTGAAGAAAGCACATTGATACCTCTCTTTTGTTACTTAATGTCTCATGGCTTCCTTCACTAATTCTAGCGTTGTAAGTTCCAATATCAATAAAGCTTGAACTTCTCAACATATATAATATTACTGTATTAGTAAGAAATACGAAGTTATTATAAAAGATAATTTTCTCTTGAAAAAAAAAACATATTAAATGAAGGGGATACCGTCTCCGGCAGAAGTGTTTGTGGCACTTGCAACTTGCTTCACGAGATCTGCCCCAACATTTTTAGCCTTATCCTTGAATTGGATACTTCTCGCTACAGTAACACCATCCTTTGTGACTTTGGGGCTTCCATGACTTTTATCAATAATTACATTGCGACCCTAATATTTCATTGATCAAGATGAGAAAGAAGCAATAGCTATCGATCAGATACAGCCCCGTTTAAGTTCAAATTGCGGTCGAAAATTTTTAATGCCTTAAAGAAAACTGTAGCAGTTCTTTCCACATAACAAATATCGACATTTGCGGCAAGTGAAGTATCAGGAATCCTACCAAAGTCAAAATAGTCGATCAGATCCAATACCTTTGGTCCCATTGTCACTTTAACAGCTTCAGCAACCTCTGAGACACCTAGAAGCATAGCTGCACGAGCCCCAACCCCAAAACTGATATCCTTTGCCGCATAATTTCTGCTGCCCGTAACCCTGCTGCATAACTATAAATCCAAAGAAAATCAAATTTAATTCTAGACACTCAATCCCTACCATTCCAAAACTCAAAAAACAAGAACAAAATCCGCAGCTATTCTGATGAAACCAAATCGATCAACTTCAATAACCACATATCTTATTTAGTACACCATTCGCAAAAAGAAAAAGAGAGCATCACAACTCACGTTCATTTCTTCGTTACAAGAAATGCGCGGCAAATGAAAGAATGGTTCTCAAACATACGAAAAAATGGAGGGAAATATCAAAGTTCGCAGAACTTGGCTAAATTAACATTCTGCAACTGAAATCAAATCCAATTTCGCTTTCCGATTCCACCCCCCAGTGCAACAAATTCAACAATCAGCATCCAAACACAGTGAAAAACAAAAACAAGGAATGAGAAAGAGAAGCGTGGAGAAATGGATCTTAATTTTTCTTACGAGTTTTCTCGATGTTGAGGAACCGAATGAGGAAGCTAATTTGGAAGCTGCTCGATACATCGCCGTTAATGGCCAGAGAGAGAGAGAGAGAGAGACGCTTTCAGATTTTGCTGCTGAGGGTTTAAGCAGAGGTTTTGAAGTAAATCGTCAACAGAAAGAGTATGTACAATGGACGGTTGAGATTCGCGCTCATTTTAAAATCTCTCCCAGTTCCTAGAATCGGAGCCCACATTTGAGGCCCATCTTTTGTTTTATCAATCTAAATGGGCCTATATTTTCAGGCCTGAACTTGAGGGATCTCAATTCATTTTTTAAATATAATCATTTAAAAAAAATAGTTACGTAATTACTATATTAATAAATATTCACGTATTAACAAGATTAATGACTATATACACAGATAGTTTAATATTTAATTATATTTTTAATTATTTTGTTAAAATAGTTTATCATCACAATTCTCCCATTTAAAACTTAATGCACGATAATTAGATGGTTCTTTTCTTTTAAAAAAATACCTTTTATTATATTTGAATTTATAAATTAAATTATCCTTTTGAATTTATTTAATGAAGATGAATTCTAATTTAGAAACAAAAATGCTTATTAGGTTTTACTAATTATTGTCTATTTTTTTTAATTTAATGGGTGAAAATTGAATTATCCTCTCAAGATTGAATAATTTTAGAAAAGTTGACCAGGTCCAAATTGTAAACTAAATTATCCCTTTAATGCTAACTATTTGAGCTGGAATTAAATTTATGATTCGAAATATTTATTTAACTTTGATTTTATTTATTTATTTATTTATTTTTTAAATATCCACTTAAATTTTATCCACTTAAATTTTATCCACTGAGTAGTTAGAGAGGGAAAGGTGGCGGCAGAGGCTTGGTTGGAAATGAACTACCGTGGTGGGTATCTGTCAACATTCATGGGCTTTTATGCTCTATCAATTATCATAAACTTACTTTTTAATTTTAATTTTTATATGTTTCTCTTTTTTTTTTTAATTATATTTTTAAATTATTTTGTCTTATTGGACGTGTCTCAAGTCTAGTGGTTGATGACTTCAATTTTGAAGGTATGTTTATTTCAAGATTTCAGGTTCGAGATACATCGGTTCTCCATTTCTTTGATGTTTTCGTGTGGCTGGCTAAAGAAGAAGATAGTGAAAACTATATTATATGTAGAGATTAAAAAATATCATAAAAACGTGAATGAATAGTGTGAGTCAATTGTCATAATTCCAAAACTAAATTAATATAACCTCGTAAGTATTAAATACACTTTTGTATGTATTATACTATTTACATTAAAAAAAAAATCGAAAATTGAACTCTATGTTTACATATGATTGTGTTGATTCAATAAATTATATTTTGGAAGAATGTCATTCCATTTCGAAGAAACGACCTTATTTATAATATAATTCAACATTTATCCACTAGTTCCACCTAAATATGTAATAACATAATACAATCATTAATATATTCATACAAAACCAACAACAGAGAGCAAATATATATATATATATATATTACACAATCAATAACTTGACATAAAAATGAGGAGTTCAAATAAATATCACACCTTGAAAAAAAAAAGAAGGAACGAAGAACTCTTCGCTTCAAACTCAAGAGACCAATAACTGATTAGTCTGATAGAACTTACAGTTCGAGTACATAAATGTACCAATTCAACACACTTGTTAACTTGAACCACAAATTGCATTAGTTTAGCCAAACGGTCAATTTGTATAATTACTCGAAATGTCACGAATTGCATTGTGAACATGACCATGTCTTATTTTTCACCAAACTCTCTCTAGAAGTGAGCTCCCTTCTATCAAACTTCCATGACTAACATCCATACATATTAGATACTTTTTTTATATAATTTTGGTATAAATTCAATATTACACTGAATGATAAAAACAAAAAACAATATTATATAAACATACATTATAAGACTAGAATTAAAATAGTTATCATTTTGACTTGCCTAATAATTTATTTTCTTCTCTCACTATCTTGTTCTTTTGTCAAGTAACTGTTATTTTCACTCATATTCTTCACTTATTGCAATCATTTTCTTTCACAAGTAGCTATCTACCTTCAAATTTATGCATTTGTTTATGCAAAAGGATGAAAAGAAACAAAGTGGCCATTGGATTGTTGATTAATTTAAATAGTTTTTGTAGTTTGGCCTAAGCTTAATAGTTAGTTGTCATTAAATTTAAATATGACTAATTTTTCTCACTAATCATAATGGGTTTGGCCTGATCAGGCCATAGAAAAACAAAGCAACAAACACTAAATTCAACTCTGATTCATCTTCCCTCTCAACCATTAAACCCATTAATTTTCAAAACCCACTTGAAATTCGTCACCAAATTCTTGATTACTCGCTAAAATTCAACTGGGTCTGCTTCTTTTTTTCAACTTTAATCAAAGATCAACAGAGGTCAAGCATTCCGATTTCAAACCATTTAAACTCGGTTAACTGTTTCTTGCTGTATTAGTGTTCTTAAAGCTCTGATGATTCTAGAGCTTAGTTTTGGTTTGATCTGTTCACGTATTCCCGTTGCGTTTACTGTGCAATTTGTGGGTCTTCTTCATTTGTCTTCATAAACTGCTCAACTTTTGAGCTGTTGTTGCTAGTACCCATGTTACCAATCGCGAAATTGTTTGCTTCTTTCTGGTTTTGAACGGCTGAGTGAGATGAAAAAGGAGAAGAGATCTGTTGAAAACTGCAGGAATTTACATTGATATTGGGATTCTGATGGGGTTCCGATTTCTGTTTCTGCTGGTTGGATTTTGTTTTGCTGTTAGATCTTTCTCTGCCTGTGAAGCTGCAGGTAATGGGTTTGGTTTGGTTTGTTTTCTAATTTTTGAATTGTGTATGACTTGATCATTCAAGTAATACAAAAGTTTGGTGGAGCTGAATTTGGATTGATTGATTGATCACTTTTCTAGTAAAAACAGTATGATTTGCTTCATGCATAGAGTGTTTGTTTCTTTTTATATCCATCATCCCGAAGGATGGCGCGGTGGCACCAGGCTTGAAATTTGAAGGTGTGATTCATGGGATTGTTTGTTTAGCTCTTATATAGAGTTATTTAAAATGACTTTTTATAATCACTCTTTAAACACTTCATTCAAACGAGCTATTATTACAATTTTTTCTTTAAAACAACTCAAAATAACTCCCTCATTTTTAATCACTTAGAATAATCACTCCATAATTATTCATCCAAACATCCCCTTAAGGTCTAAAGTTCAAGACCCACCGGTGACATTAATTTGTAGACATCTCTCATGTCTCGATTCCTTCGATGTCTCCCGATGCCTAACTTAGGGATGGACGTGATTACCTCGGGTATAGTGAAGTGAAACATTTTCGGTTTCAATTTTTTTTGTATGGCTGAGAAACTATAAGAACACTTGACATACTTGCCAATTGCCGATCTTTAGATTGTGCTGAAGAATAGTTGAAATCCAATTAATTTTCTTATCATAGCTCTCTCTTCCTAGCATCAGTAGAGAAGTAACCAAAACATGCATAATTTTTGTCCGTACTATGTTTCCTTCTGAGATTTTGGTGCTTTTTGCTCCATTTTCTGAGTATATAAAGTGTGGCATATGAATATCTTCTGATGTAGCCATTCAGTCACACGATTCGGGTAGAGCTTCTAGCATTGCACTTCCACCTACAACGCCCCCTAAGAAATGGGTGCTCAATCATGCGTACTCACAATTCATCGCTTTTTGCAAATCTCTCCATTTAAGAAGGAAGCTTAGAAACAATGCTCCATCTCCTGCTTATCGTGGAACACCCTCGGAAAGTAGCCAGCAAGGTGATGAGTCTTAAGACATGTTAGTTCATCTCCCGAAACCATTTAGATCTATAGACGTTTTCACTACTTAACTTTCAGGCCCTGCTGCCGTCTCTCCAATTTTGTCACCGTTACCATCTGTAGTGAGAGGACGCTCGCCCGGACCTGCACCATCACCAATGGTTCAACCCAACCACTATTATAGTATGAAAAAGAGAACCTGAATTTTATTGTAAACATTGAACACTTCACCATTTACATGGATGTTGATAACTTGGTATGGTTGTGTTGTGTCTTCTTTCTAACAGTGCCCATTCCTGCTCCTACAACTTCTCCTATGGGTTCTCACAAGAAGAGGAAGAAGAGCATGCCACCATCACAAGTTATGATGCTACCACCTCCACCTCCCAATGAGGGTAGGTATATGCTTTCGCATAGTATTTCATATCAAAGTATCTGAAAGTGTCTGTGTTATGGTAACTGTCGGTTGATACAATTAAATTTATCGCCAACTCATTAGCTTAAGCTTTTGGGTTGATTGGTGGTTTAACGTAATAATTAACAGTAACAGTATGTTTTGCATTTCCATACTTGTAGATTGTGCAATATCATGTACAGAGCCACTGACCTTTACGCCTCCCGATACGCCGTGTGGTTGTGTGTGGCCAATTCAAGTCAAAATCCGCCTTGGTGTTGCAATATACACATTTTTCCCTCTGGTTTCTGAGTTTGCAGGGGAAATTGCAGACGGTATCAGTCTGAATCATAGCCAAGTTCGAATTATGGGAGCTGATGCTGCTAGTCAGCAGTTAGAAAAAACAACTGTCCTCGTAAACTTGGTGCCTAGAGGATTGAAATTCAACCAAACTACAGCATTTTCAATATATCAGAAATTTTGGCTGAGAAATATATCCATCAACGCTTCTTTGTTTGGTAGATATCAAGTACTAGATGTCAAATATCCAGGTAACTCTTGATCCTTCATCTTTTGGTTTTGAAAATTAAAGTATTTTAAAAGAGTGGATGTGAACAAGTGAATTTAGTGCATTGTTTACCTGGTTTTTTTTGTCCCGTCGTTATCATTGATTGATTCTTCAAACGAAGCGTGGACTGCCACTGGTTGGAATTGTTGTGCTAAGATGCAAGACAAAAATTATGCATATTTCTTCAAAAACCCGATGGGCGTACTTGTTTTGTCCTAGGAGTTTCTTTTCTTACAAGCTCTAACTTATGCAGGTCTTCCGCCATCTCCTCCGTTTTCGCCTTCAGGTACCTCATCCATTGATGATGGTTTGAACACTAGCAAAACTAATGCTGGAAATGCTATAAAACCGTTTGGAGTTGACGTGCAAAGAAGAAGAAAAGAAGGGCTTGGTGGAAACATGATCGCGGTGATTACGATATCGTCGTTCACCGCCTTTGTTATGTGTGTTGGCCTTGCTTGCCTTTGCCTGTTGAGATGGAAAGTGTCTGCACATCAACCAGCACAAGCTCCACAAAACTTGACAGCCTCACCTATAAAACCATCAGGTAAAGCCAATTGAACCAAATTATTAAAAGTTTCTGAATAATATTCCCTTCAAAATGTCTGTACTTGTTTTAGTCCTGAACTCGGTCTAGAGCTCGGTCTTATTTTTAAGCGGTATTTTAATTTCTACAGGCACTGCTGGATTGATAATGGTTGGAAGTGAACCTGGTTCTTCACCCATCCCTTGCGATCGTGATCCTATGACGTATATAGGAGCTGCGAAGAACTTCCCCTTGAAAGATATGGAGAAAGCCACTGACAACTTTGATGCTGCAAGAATATTAGGAGAAGGAGGTTTTGGATTAGTTTACAGTGGCAGTTTAGATGATGGAAGGGAAGTGGCTGTGAAGGTTCTCAAAAGGCATAATCAACATGGTATTCGCGAATTCTTGGCCGAAGTCGAGATGCTAAGTCGTTTACACCATAGAAATCTTGTTAAGTTGATCGGCATCTGTGCGGAAGACCAGTTTTGCTGCCTCGTGTATGAATTGGTTCCTAATGGAAGCGTTGAATCGCATTTACACGGTAAGCAACTTTCGGGATGTTCTTAAATGGGATCGTTGTCTTTTGTTGTTTGGTAAAAAGGCTTAAGATTATGCATCATAAATGGTTTGACATTCATAATAGAATTGTTCTATATAATAACTCCAGGCATTGACAAGTTAACTAGTCCTCTTGACTGGGATAACCGCATGAAAATTGCCCTCGGGGCTGCTCGGGGCCTTGCCTATCTGCACGAAGACTCCAATCCTCGAGTCATTCATCGAGATTTCAAAGCTAGCAACATCTTGTTGGAATATGACTTTACACCTAAAGTTTCAGATTTTGGATTAGCTAGAACTGCACTAGAGGAAGGAAACAAGCACATCTCAACTCATGTCATGGGAACTTTTGGGTAAAAGAAACTTCCTTGTCATGTAGTATCTTCAAGGTTCATTTCTTTCATCAAACTGCATCAAAATGTTTTTTCTTAATATCATCTGGTTTGCAGATATCTAGCTCCCGAATACGCAATGACTGGCCATCTTCTTGTAAAAAGCGACGTCTACAGCTATGGTGTTGTCCTTCTCGAGTTACTTACAGGAAGAAAGCCAGTTGATTTGTCGCTTCCACCGGGACAAGAAAATCTCGTTGCTTGGGCTCGTCCACTCCTCACGAGCAAGGAGGGGTTAGATGTAATAACAGACTCAGCTATTAAGCCTGATATCTCCATTGATAGCTTGGCCAGAGTAGCAGCAATTGCTTCGATGTGTGTGCAGCCCGAAGTGTCTCACAGACCGTTTATGGGCGAGGTTGTTCAAGCTCTTAAGCTTGTCTGCAATGAATTTGAAGAGACTAACGAGCCAGGTTCGCAAAGATACAGCCGAGATGAACTTTTAAGTTACATGGATAGTAAATTTGGAGGCATTTCAGGAGAAATACTAAACACTTTCGAGACGTCGCACCCGTTTCCTTCCGAAAAGACGACGAATACAGGACTATCAGCATCGGATTTGATCAGTGTGTCTGCAAGATTCGAGGGACAGGAGCTGGTGTCTTCGAGATGGCATTCGTCAAACTCAGAACCGTTGAGCATGGGAAGAAAAGGCCAGTTTTGGCACAAGCTAAGAAGTTTGTCGCGAGGTAGTATCAGTGAACATGGCCTGTCTTCAAAGTTTTGGCCTGGATTTAGTTAGTTTATGCTAATCCATCACTTTGCAATGCAACATCTTGAAGTTCAAAGTAATTGCATTTCTAGATCAGTTTCTGGACTATATCACTGACTTAAGCAATGACAGAGACAAGGCCTGCAAGGTAAATCAACATTGTTCTAATAAGATTTAAGGAAATTAATGTAGGATTTATTGAATAAATCAAGTAATTTATGCCCATAACCATTTTGTTTTTTGTTTTTTAAATTTAAGCCTACAACTACTACTCCAACACATAATTTCCATGACTTTGATGCATACATCTAATTTGAATTTTAAAAACAAAACTAATATTTGAAAGTAAACAAAATAGCTTCAAAATACTTTTTTTTAGTATATAAATTTTAAAAATCAAAAATAAAAAACAAAAGAGTTATTAAATGGAGCCTTGGATATTCCACTTAAAATGATTCACAATGTCACAGTGAAGTTCTGAATCCAAATCTCATCTCCTCCAGCACTCTTTCAAGAAGGATAAGAAGATTATCTAGGAAACTTCTTACTCTCTCTCATTTCTTTTTTTTTTTTGACTAATTAGAATTAATTTAATTATACCAATCAATACTTCCATTACTTGTGGAGTGAGATAAATCACCAATCAATCAAAAACCTTTAATTATTAGATTGAAATAAATTTATTTATATCAACACGATTTTTCATGTATAACAAGAAAAAAAAACAACTCATGAGTTTGTATTGTTAAGTAGAATTTAAAATTTTTTGTTTATAGCTAAAAAATGGGCTCGTTATAAAAAGACAAAATTGCTAACTTGAACGGATTGCTTCAATCAATCTATCTTAATAAAAGCAATTAATTAAAAACGGAATGAAAGCAAGCGAAAAGGATAATTCTAAAATATAAAAATATGCACAAAAATATTTAAGGAAAAAAAAAGCTATAATTAAATAAAAAGTTACCTATCGATAGTAATTTCTCAAATATGATCGTCTTCTTTTTTTTCAAAATTTTCATTTTAAGGCGGGAGAAAAGATAGGAAGGATGTTTTGATCCTCTAAATAAAACAAAATTCCCTATGCATATCAAATTAAGACAATTAATACTTTTAACTTTAAATACTAGCTGGGGTTAATGATTTGGGTGGAACTAATAATTTGAACCAGATCAAGAGGTCTCCTCCCACAAACTCTCTACAATTAAAGCTCGATGAGATCGTTTTCCTTCCATACTTTGAGGGTAAGTTTGTGATGGTGGGATGAAAAGAGATTCATTCCTATTATTCGTCAAATTATTATCTTATCAATCACTAATTTATTTATTTTTTATTCTTTCCCTTCCATTTCTTTCTCTTTTAGTCCTAGCTACACATCTTAAAAGTGACCATCAAACAAGGGTTATAAAAGTCAAAAGTGTTTGTTCTTGTCGATTAAGTTTAAAAATCTACTTTCACCTGTGTTTTTTGTTACCTATTTCCTATTGGTGGTTTAAAAATTAAGCTAAGTTTTTGAACTATTATATATAAAGAACAAGTCTTTTAACTCATTTTTTAAAGAAATTTATAAAATCAAAAAACTCCAGCATAGTCTCGGGCTAAATATTTAAGACTAGCGTAACAATAATAAAATGTGCTCAAATTAATATTGTTGATCTTAAAAAATATAATCACTGGCCTAAACTCTAAACCCTAAGCATAATTAATAAGAGACAATTATGAATTAACAACTCCAGTTGTCCCCAAGAGACGGCGCTGCTGAAGATATGCTCCTTGAAGATCTCAGGTTCCAGACATGTCCATGACATTAAATACTACGTGAAATTTCTTATGATGCTCTCTCAGCAAATCTGAATTTTAACAGAATAAAAAATGCCCACAAACAGAAAAAACCATATGGTAGGAAAAACTAGTTTACTCGAAGAGGAGGGAACAGTCAAACTATAAATTAAAGAGAAAAAAAAAAAAAAAAAAAAAAAA
>JBBMEG010000002.1:6423153-6453795 GCA_037832605.1 Cyclanthera cordifolia
TATATAAATATATATATATATATATATTTATTTATTTATTTATTTATTTTTGTTGGCTTATTATTAGTTTTAGAATAAATGACAAGTTTATATATGTTTTTTTTTTTGTCAAAATAAATAAAATTTTAGAGGTGTTTGGGCCACGGTTAGTAAAAGAGAAGAATGAGACCAAGAATATATGTTTCATTCAGTGTATTGATCCACATTAATCATCAGATTGATTGATTCAATCAACAGACTGACCGATTTGAATCAGCAAATTTCAATCAATCGACTACAATCATTGACTGATCCACTTCAATCACTAGATTGATCGACTTTCAATTTTTTGGGTAAGGACTTTTTTGTCATTTTGATAGGTCCATCTAATAAAATTGTTATAGATGCAAATAGTTTCAAAATGTGATATACACCAAATATTTATAGGGTTTTTTTAATATACCCGTAAAAAAAAAAAATTATTTGTTATTTATTTCCTGCCCCCCTACTCTCTTTATTGCAATAATTTTCTTTCACAATGTAGCTTTCTCCCTCCAAATTTGTATTTCTTTATAAATGGAAAAAAAAAAGAAAAGAAACAAAAATGGACGTTGTGCAGTTGATTCATAAATAGTTAATATAGAGCATAGTCTAAGTTAGAGATGTCCCGCCAACAGGGTCGCTTTACCTCCCTATCTCGCTGTCAATTTTAATCTTCATCTCTACTAAATATATCGTAAATTTTTTTGAGAAATGTGACCGGAATTACTCGTGGGGATCGAGTTTTTTACGCGAATTATTCTCTATTTAATTTCAAAAAACTATATATATAATATATAGACGAGCCTGAAATTGAGAATGGAGAATACATTCTCCATCTCCATCTCCATCCTATTTAGCTTGAGAAAAAAATTTCATCCTTGTTCATTCATCATTCACCGGCTATATGAGAATTCACCGTTACATTAGGAGGGAATCTTCCCGTAAAGAAATTGGATCTCTATAGTCTAAGCTTAAATCTCATCAAATATGATTCATTCTCTCACTAATCAAAATTGGTTTAGTTTAATCAGGCCCAAGAAGAAAGCAACAAACACAAAATTCATCCCTAATTCATCTTCACTCTCAACAATTAGAGCCACTAATTTTCAAACCCCATTTAAATTTGTTGCCTAATTCTTGATTAGTCAAAAAAATCCAACTGGGTTCGCTTCTTTTTTCAACTTTAAACAAATATCAAAGAATCATTTGGAAATTTGGCTGAATAAAAGTCAAGTGTTCCAGTTTCAAACCATTTTTAAATCCTATCCTTTACTTTTAGCCAAACCTCTCTTTCTCTCTCTCAAGCTCAATTAACAGTGTCTTGTAGTGATTTTTGGATTAATCAGATCGGGAAGCACTTTAATCACCGATGACAAAAAGGGGTTGTAATTGTATTAGTGTTCTTAAAGCTCTGTGGATTCTAGAGCTTTGTTTTTGTTTGATCTCTGCTTGTTTTCCCATCGCATTTACGGTACAATTTGTGGGTCATCTTCATTTCTCTTCAAAAACTGCTCAACTTTTGAGCTGTTACTAATACCCATGTCTCCAATTGCTATATTGTTTGATTCTCTCTGATTTCTCTCTTTTGGGCAAAAAAAAGAAAAAGAGATCTGATGAAAATTTCCTTCGAAATTGGGGCTCTGATGGAGTTTCGATCACTGTTTCTGATGTTTGGAATTTGTTTCGCTGTTGGTGTTTTCTCTGTTTGTGAAGCTGCAGGTAATGGGTTTGTTCTGTTTTTCTGAACTGTGTTTGATCTGATCGTTTGTGTTTAACTAAAGTTGATTTAGAGATGAATTTGGATCTGGGTTTTATCTGAAAAGAGGTGGGATTCTGTTGAATGATTAGTTTTCTTGTAAAAGCTGTATGATTAGCTTCATGCATAGAGTGTTTGTTTCTTTTTATATCCATCAATTTTGTTTGGTTCTGAAACTAGAAGAAGAATTGAGATATGCCAATCACTTGCCTATTCTAAGATTGTGCTCAAAACTAGTTGAAATCCCAATGCATTTCGTTTTATCATTGTTCTCTCTTCCTTGCATCACAAGTAGGAGTGACCAAAATATGCATAATTTGCTCCTTATTATGTTGCCTGCTGAGTGTGGCTTCTTCTTGTTCCATTTTCTGATATTAAGGCTCTCATTTCGCAGCTATCATCCCGAGCCGGCGATATGAAGTGCGTTCTGTGCTCACAGGTGAATTGTTTTTATCAAACATTCCTCTTCAACTGGATCTTCAAACCTCATTTCCAGAATTTCTGATCTATGTCTTCTTAAATGAAATTGATATTTTGTGATTTACAATGAATTCAAGCATCAAAAAGAAATCTCGAGCTAATGAAAGTTAATTGTGTTGAGTGGTTTTGTTTCCTTATAATGCCACAGACTATGCTGTCACTCCAACATCTCATGGCTTTAGCAGGAAACACCATAGCAAGATGGGTAATGCAGTTCAAAGCAAGCCAATTAAAAGTTCATCTGCTCAGATCTATTCTCATTATAAGGGTAACTGAGTTTACCTTTTAGTTTCTATGTTATTCCTCTCAATTTTCTGAGCTATCGAATTCAAATCTTGATAGTGAGTGATTGTGTAACGAGTAACAATAATTTTTCTTATGTAGCCATTCAATCAGACGATTCGAGTAGGGCTCCTAGCATTGCAGTTCCACCTACCGCGCCTGCTAAGAAATGGGCAGACAAGCATCCATTCTTGCCATTGATCCCTCTTCACAAATTTCGCCATTCAAGAAGGAAGTTCAGACACAATGCTCCACAGCCTGCTTATCATCGTGCATCACCCCCGACTAGTGGCCTTCAAGGTTAAGGGTCTTGGGATGTAATAGTTCATTTCTTTTATCTAATCCACTTAGATCTATTGAAGTATTCACTACTGAACTTTCAGGCCCCGCCGCTGTCTCTCCAATTCAGTCACCATTACCATCTGCCAAGGGATGGAGATCGTCCGGCCCTGTGTTGTCACCAACTATTCAACCGAGCCACTATTATAGTATGACAAAGAGAACCTGAACTTTTGTGTTAACCTTGAACACTTTTTCCACCATTTACACAAGAATGCTGATAACTTTATGGTATGGTTGTGTCTACTTTCTAACAGTGCCCCTTCCTGCTCCTACTACTTCTCCTATGGGTTCTTACAAGAAGAGGAAGAAGAGCATGCCACCATCACAAGTTATGATGCTACCATCTCCACCTCCTAATAGAGGTAGGCATACACTTTTGGCTTAGTATTTCGTATCGAATTATCTGAAGATTGTTTGCTTTATGATAAGCATATGTATTGTGTTCCATATTTGTAGATTGTGCAATATCATGTACAGAGCCACTGACCTATACGCCTCCTGGGATGCCATGTGCTTGTGTGTGGCCAATTCAAGTCAAGATCAGCCTTGATGTTGCAATATACACATTTTTCCCTCTAGTTTCAGAGCTTGCAAAGGAAATCGCAGACAGCATTGGTCTAAACCATAGTCAAGTTCGAATTATGGGAGCTGATGCTGCTAATCCGCAGTTAGAAAAAACAACCGTTCTCGTCAACTTGGTACCGAGAGGATTGAAATTCAATCATACCATGGCCTTTTCAATATATCAGAAATTTTGGTTGAGAAAGATATCCATCAACGCTTCTTTGTTTCGTAGATATCAAGTATTAAATGTCAAATATCCAGGTTATCTCTTGGTCCTTCATCTCTTGGTTTTGAATATTCAAAAATTTCAACACAGTGTGGTTGTGGACAAGTGAATCTAGTGCATTGTTTACATGGTATTTTCGTCATACCATTCTCATCGATTGATACATCAAAAGAACCATAGATTGTCCCTTTGTTGGAACAGGTTTTGCTAAGATGCAAGAAAAATTTATGCATCATGAATTTCTTCAACAATCTCTTTTCTGATAAGCTCTGTCTCGTGTAGGTCTTCCACCATCTCCTCCTTTGCCTCCTACTGGTACTTCATCCATTAATGATGGTTTGAACTCTGGTAATACTAATGCTGGAAATGCAATAAAGCCATTGGGAGTTGACGTGCCAAGAAGAAGAAAAGAAGGGATTAGTGGAAACATGATTGCGGTGATTACTATATCGTCGTTCACTGCTCTTGTTGTGTGTGTTGGACTTGCTTGGCTTTGCCTCTTGAGATGCAAACTTTCTGCACAACAACCAGCACATGTTCCACAAAACTTGATAGATTCACCTACAAAACCATCAGGTAAAAGCTAATTCAATCAAATTCTTAAATTCATGTAAAGAATTTTCCCTCCATAGTGTCTGCTTTTGTTTTCGTTCTGACCTTGGTCTAGGTCTCGATCTTATTTATGTGGTATGGGTAACTTCTACAGGCACGGATGGATTGAAAATGGTTGGAAGTGAGCTTGGTTCTTCATCTATGCCACCAAATGCCAATCTGATGATGTATATTGGAGCGGCGAAGAACTTCACCTTAAAAGATATGGAGAAAGCCACAGACAACTTTGATACTGCAAGAATATTAGGAGAAGGTGGCTTCGGAATTGTTTACAGTGGCAGTTTAGATGATGGTAGGGATGTGGCTGTGAAGGTTCTCAAAAGATATAGTCAACACGGTATTCGAGAATTCTTGGCAGAAGTTGAGATGTTGAGCCGTCTACACCACAGAAATCTAGTTAAGTTGTTTGGTATCTGTACAGAAGATCAGATTCGCTGCCTCGTATACGAATTAGTTCCTTATGGAAGCGTCGAATCGCATTTACATGGTAAGCAACTTTCTGCTTAAATGGTATTGGTTTTCATTTGTTGCTATTTGAAATAGGCTTAAAACTATGCATCATTAATGGTTTGTCAGGCATTGACAAGTTAACCAGCCCTCTTGACTGGGATGCTCGCATGAAGATTGCCCTTGGTGCTGCTCGAGGCCTAGCTTATCTGCACGAGGACTCCAATCCACGAGTCATCCATCGAGATTTTAAAGCTAGCAACATCTTGTTAGAACTTGACTTTACACCTAAAGTTTCAGATTTTGGATTAGCTAGAACTGCACTAGAAGAAGGAAACAAACACATCTCAACTCATGTCATGGGAACTTTTGGGTAAAAATAAACTTCTTTCTGGCATGTAGTTTCTTTAAATTCATTTCTTTTTCATCGACTGCGTTGAAGAAAGTTAGATTTTAGTCCCTATGATTTGGAGAAATCTACTGTTTAGTCCCTGTGATTTGAAAAATTAGAATTTAGTTCCTATGATTTGATAAAATATAAAAAATAGTCATTCGTTCGTAATTGTTGATGAATAAAACACGTCGAAGTTAGTTATTTTTGTGTTTAATGATGAGAGTGAAATAGTAATTGATTGGACAGAAGACACATAATTTGTACATCACATCTACGTACTTAATTAGCCTACGATTTATGAATAACATGGACTATTTTTTAGGTTTTATCAAACCATAGGAACTAAATTCTATATTTCTCCAAACTATAGGGACTAAAGTTTTGATTTTTGAACGATAATGACTAAACTCTAACTTTCTTCAAACCATAGGGACTAGATTTATAATTTACCATATCTTATTACCTCCTGGTTTCCAGTTATCTTGCTCCAGAATATGCAATGACTGGCCATCTTCTTGTAAAGAGTGATGTCTACAGCTATGGTGTTGTTCTTCTCGAGTTACTTACAGGAAGAAAGCCAGTTGACTTGTCGCTTCCGCCCGGGCAAGAAAATCTCGTTGCTTGGGCTCGTCCGCTTCTCACGAGCAAGGAGGGGTTAGATTTAATAACAGACCCAGCTATTAAGTCTGACATATCCATTGATAGCTTAGCCAGAGTAGCAGCAATTGCTTCTATGTGTGTACAACCCGAAGTGTCGCACAGACCGTTTATGGGCGAGGTTGTACAAGCTCTAAAGCTTGTTTGCAATGAGTTTGAAGAGACTAATGATAACGAGCCAGGTTCCCAAAGTTACAGCCGAGACGAACTTCTAAGTTACGTGGATAGTAAATTTGGAGGAATTTCAGGTGAAATACGAAATGCTACTGAGAGCTCGCACCCGTTTGCTTCGGAGGAGTCAAAGGTGGGATTATCAGCATCGGATTTGATCAGCGCGTCTGCAAGATTTGAAGGACAGGTACTGGTTTCTTCAAGATGGCATTCATCGAACTCGGAACCGTTGAGAATGGGAAGGAAAATTAAGTTCTGGTACAAGCTTAGAAGTCTGTCACGAGGCAGCAACAGTGAACATGGCTTTTCTTCGAAGTTGTGGCCTAGATTTCGTTAGTTTGTGTTTTTATTCAACTCTTGCAATGTTACATCTTTGAAGTTCAATGCAATTGCAATTCTTAGGGCTTTTAAATTTTGACCATCTTTTTTAGAACAGTTCCTTGGGGTATTCATTTCAATATCATTGACACAAGCTATGACACAAACAAGGCTTTAGAGAAGAGAAATTAGCACTAATCTAATGAAGAATTAATTTTATAAATCAAATAAATTAGACCTTATGGAGCTTGTATTTATACATAAAGTATCCTACCCTACTACCCTTAGAAGAATCCTACTCTAAATTTAGATTAAAAAAAATTACTAAGAGGAAAGAAACCAACAAATTAATCTATTTTCCATTTTCAAAAAATTAATTTTAGTTCATAAATTTTGAGATTTTGTTTTATTTTAGTCTTTAAAAATTTAAATAAGACTTAAATGTCTTATTGACTTTTAAAATACTTAAAAATAGCCCTTATATTTATTTTGTTTAAAAAAAATGACCATCTTCTCTAAAATTTTAATATATATTTATTTTATTTTTGATTTATTAAAATTCAAATTCATGAATCGGAATTGAACTTCAAGAATCAAAATGGTATTTTACCCCAAAAAAAAAAAAAAAAAAATAAAAATAAAAAAATAAACTTGTCACTTGAATTTCTACATATTCCACTTCTAATTATTCACCATGACCTCTCTCAAGAACACAAAGTTATCCATACATAACTGCAGATGCACAATAACTAAAATCTAGCTCAAACATAAAGAACAAGTCTAGTTGGCAACCACCAGCCTTTTTCTTATTCTACTTCAACTTCTTCTATCTCTCATCTTCTTCCAGTGCATTAAAAAAGAATGAAAAAAAAAAATCGACTATCAAAATAATACAAAGCAAATTAGAGCCAAGTAGCTGAAAAAGACTATATATAAAGAATATTTTACATATTAAAAAAAATTGTTACTCCCACATGCAAAGCCAAAGATCTCTATGTCCATTCTTTCAGAATCAAGACACCAGATCACACTTCCACTAACAACTAAACATTTCTAGCACTTTTTTTTTTTGTGTAGTCTTTATGCTCCCTATATTCCAGCTTTCTTTTCCAATCTATCCATCAAGATTTTCAGGCCCATATACCTGTAGACACAAAAAGTATCCATTTATCTATCTATATATATATATAGTTTTTTTTAAATCGAGAAATCAGGGCTTCACTCCACTATATTGAGGTTAACCATGCCCGTCCTAGACTTAGCACCAAAAGACATCAAAGGAATACAGACACGAGACATGTCTACAAATTAATGTCACATGTGTATTTCGAGCCTGGGTCTTTGAGGGGAGCACACCTTCAAACCCAGCCTTCGACTACTGTGCCACCCCTTGGGAACATTTATAATTAGTTGCTTTTCGAACTTTATTTTTTTAGAAGAGAGTTTGTCCACAAACAAATGTTCATAATTATTTACCTTCCCATCATCATAACTGTAGCTTGAGGATTTGTGCCCGGGGACTCACTGAATGTTGAGCCATCGACAATGCGGAGTCTGGTTACACCGAGAACTTTAAGGTCCTGGCTCACCACCTTGTCCACTAGACATCCTCCATGGTAGTGCCAGATTGTGATCACAGTGTCTTTGCAAAACTGCTCCAAGGACTTGGTGTCATTGGTATGCTTGGGAATGAGGTTGATGTTGGCCTTTACACTAATATTAAGCAGCTTGTCTAAAGTTTCCTTATCACATTGTGTGAAATCTGTGAAGTACTTAGAACTAACAATCTTTGTAACCATACGAATGCCTTCGACACAACGGTGAAGATCGTGTGGATGACCAAAGTAGTTGAAGGTCACGGCAGGATTGTCATCGACATTAGTGTTGATCAAGCTCAATTGTCCTCTCGAGATAGGATATGCTATTTTTTCTAGAACAAAACCTCCTTTAAATGCCTCATGGGGTAAGTCTCGTTTACTTTTGATGTAAGCTTGAATGGTTTCCGGTGTTCTTTGTTTTGGAGGAAGGGTGGATAGCTGCCCAATCTGGGTAACCCCACAAAATTATAAGTTTCATAAAAAATCTATAGATCATACTTCAAAACAAAACTTTTTACATGTGCAAAGATAACTAAGTTCAACTCAAAAGTTTTTATATGAAGAAGCAATATCATAAACTCATATTAAAAATTGGTCGTATTTGACGGAAACCCAAACACAAACTTATGATTATATTGCAAAAAAAAAAAGTAAGTGATAGGATTAAAAAATGTAAAAAGTGAAAAATGAAAACGAAGGGACCAAATAGGCAATTTAAAAAAGAACATGAACCCAGATGAAACAAAGCCCGAATAGACAGTACCTAGATCAAAATAATATTAAAATTTATTTATCATTTAAAGGTAAAAGGGAGATGTCATATTTACCTCAGCCGACATCAAACCATGGTGACAATGAATACTTTCCCCCGACTGTCCAAAACCACTGCTAGATTCGATATAAACACCAAGCTTCGTGATTCCAACTGCTTGTATAAGTGATTGCTGAACTGGTCTGCTGCTAGGAACAAAAATGGAATTTAAGGGGTTATCAGCCATGTCTTTTCCTACAAACTCATTGTCAAGCACCGTGGAGATGTTCCACTTCTCGAGATCAGCCCTTGGACCAATTCCACTGAGCAGCAGCATTTGTGGAGTCCCAATTGCTCCACTGGACAATATAACTTCACTCTGCCTGTTGCTTGATAGAAAAACTTTATGCTCATTGCCAATTTCATCCTTGAAAACAACTCCAATTGCCTTTGGTTTCTTACCTACAGTGCCCAATTCAAACCACATATTAAAGTGTTGATAGGTAGATTAGATTCTGAACTTCAATGCTTGTCTTTTTAAAATGTTCTAATAGGTGTCTACACCGGTAAATTATAAGTTGAATACCTTAGCCTTTATACTTATGTCTACTAGGTTCATGGACTTTAGAACATATTTAATAGACCGTTGAACTTTCAGATTTCAATCTAATAGGTTTTTTAACTTAAAAAAAAAAAGTCAAATAGATTCCTTAACTTTGAACATGTGCCCGTGGTAAGTAAGTCCTAACATAATCAATATTTTTAAAAACTAATGATCCTACTGAAAACAATATTGAATTTTGAGTGTAATAGGATACCAAACTACCAATTTTGTGACAAACAGGCGGTGCATTGTAAAAATGTCAAGGATCTATTAAAATACAAAATTGGAACTTAAAACTCAAAAAATACAATACTGAAAGTTTAGGCATTTATTAGACGCTTAAAAAAAACTCAAGGACTCATTAAACTCAAAATTGAAAGTTTAGACCTATTAGACTTCAACTTCTTTGAAACATATCAAAAAGTTAAACAAATAAATAAGGCCTACTTCATAACCATTTGATTTTTTGTTTTTTGAAATTTAAGCCTACAACAACTATGTAACATATGATTTTCTTAAGTTTGATATCGATATTTTTCCTATGTTATTAAAAACTAAACCAAAATTTGGGAAAAAGAAACAAAAAAGAAAGTAGGTTGGGAATTTGGTTAGGATTCAGAAGACCTTTTGGTAAGAAAGTGAGTGAAAACAAGCTTAAATTTCAAAAACCAAAAAGTAAGAAATCAAATGGTTATGAAATTGTCTTAAGTAATCAAATCCAATTATATCTGTTGGGTCTCTATTTAGTATAAAAAATATGCCTATGAGAGAAAATGGTACCCGACTTTACGCCCGTCCTTACGCTAGGCACAACAAAATGGACCTATTAAACACTTCTATGGGCCAAACAGAGACTTATAAACCATGCTGATGCTATACAAGAAAAATCTCAATAACCAAACCCTAATTTCTCAACGGATAGAGCAAAATAGCGAATAGAAATCCGCAGAACTCCATGATTTATGAAATAAACAGGCAAAAAACAAGATCATAATGTAAGAGAAAGGAGAAAACGAACCGGAAGTGGTGTCAAAGATAAGTCGTAGAACGGTAGCATGAACGAGAACCGTAAGCTTATCATGATTCCCTGAAGCTAAAAGCTCGGCGGTGGAGTGGCGGCGGCCGTATCTGTCGAAAATGGTACCACCAACTTTGGTGCCGTAGAGATGGTCGTAGGTGAAGCCGTTGAACGGAGAAATTCCGACGTCGACGAGACTGTCGGTGAAAGCCTTCTGCCAATCGGCGAGCTTCGGGCGGTGAACTATTTGCTTTTCCACCCATGAGTATGATTCGTTCACAAGCTTCTCGTCCCAACCTACTTTGTTTATAAATCTGCAAATTCACCATTAATTCTTAAGCTAAATAATTATTTATCAATCGGCGGAGATTGAATTTCTAATTTTTAAATATTAATTTTTATGTGTATTTTTTTAATAATATTTTTAAAATTTTAATATATATATATATATATATATATAAATTTTCAATTAATATTTAATTATTAAATAAAAATATATTTAAATACATCTTTGTACGAAAACTAAATTAAAAATAAAAAACACGGAGATGGAAAAATGAGATGAAAATATTCACCGTCTCCATCTCTATTTAGAATTATCTTTCTCCACCCACTCCAGATTCCCTGCTTAAACGAAGATTCATCGCCCCAAGATGGTTCTCACAAGCCCACCTCACTAAAAACGAACATTCTCTAATTATAACATTAATATATATATATACCCACAAATATTTTTTTTTTTTTTTTTGTTATAAGTGAATTTTTTTTAATAATTATCTATTTTGTATTTTATGTATTTTCCTCTTCAATTTATAAAATTACCCAATTAAATCATTTGTTTTTTTTTTTAATTTAGAATAATTTGGGATTAGTTCTTTGATTAAGTGTACTTCATATACTTGAAACTCAAGTTTTGTTTCCATCTAAAACTTTGTAGGTAATATTTTTAATGACTCTTAAATCATAAACTTATTACATCTAAGATATATTTTTATAAAGATGTGTGGTTGTCAAAAGTGAGATTCAATAATTTTAAAAAATAAAATAAAAGTTCAAAGTTATTTTCAAATTCAATGCCTTTTTAATCAAGCTAGGTGCATAATTGAAGCCTATTTAGTATTATGTACAAATTAAAAAAAAAAAAAAAAGAAAGAAAAAACTTATCAAATATTTTGTGAAATATTTTATTTTATAATTAGAAATTGAAAATTTGCTTCAAAATTTTTAATTCGGTCTATTAACTTTATATCAGATTTCATACGTCTAATTTTAATTATTTATTTAAAAATTTGATATGACTAATATATATAGTTTTTTAAATAAATTCTATAATTAAATCAAATAATTTTTTTATTATATATATAATTTTAAAGTATTTCACATTTTATTGTATCTAGTACTGCATTAAAACTCAAATAGAACACTAGATTTATAGGCATTAAAAAATAAAAAAATAAAAAATAAAAAACACTACAGAGAAGAAAAAAATTGGACAAACCATCATAAAGTACGATGTTTATATGTTAAAATTTTTAAAGTGATGCAATTAACGTGTTTAAGCTAATTATAAGAGATTTTCACCTGTGTGAAGATGCTAGATTTTATAGTAAAAAATTTGGAAACTAATAAATTTTTAAAATGTGCATATTTGTTGATGAACGAGTCTTTTCAATAATATAATATTTTTTCGAAGAAAATTTTAAAATTCGGCTTGCTCAAAAATTTTAAAATGGATGTTTGGAAGGGTAAATATAGAGGTACGAGAGTTACCCTCCTAGTGATTAAACACGTTGATTGTGCTAATATTCTAATTTGTGAAGATGTCCCAAGTTAATTTTAAAAGAGTTTCAAACAAATATTATGATATTGAAATTAACTATTAATTAAAAAATTTATTAATTTACCAATTTTTCATTATAAAATTTATTACGGGCCAGAAGTTATGATTTTTTACTAAAAATATATTTTTTTGGACAATTTTACCCTCTTCATCCACGTGAAAATTTCTCAAAATTAATTTAAAAATTGTTATTTGCGACACTTTTCAAATTTTAAGACGGACGGTTGTTCAAATTAAAAGTTGGACGACTTAATTGTTAAAAACATGATACTTTACAATGGTCGTTTTTGCAATTTTCATAAATAAAAAACAATACAACCGAAAGAAATAAAAGAATAAAAAGGTGGCGGGGAAATTAAGCTACCTTGTGCTTGCTCTGGTATAGAAGCCTGCATTAATGGCGGAACCACCACCCAAAACCCTAGCTCTCGCATTGATTACTCCATCCGTCGAAACGAAGGTCTGAGAAGCCGAAGTCGGAGAAGTGTCGGCGAGCCCGATGTGGAAGTTTCGAAGGAAAGATACATTCGCATTCGTGAATGGAACGCCGCCTCTTTCCAGCAGCAGCACGCTGAAGTTCTTAGACAATGTCGCCGCCAATGGACAGCCGGCGGTTCCACCGCCGACGATTATGTAATCGTAACCTCCCTCTCTCTCATGGCCGTCTCGATAGAACGAGCTCGCACGCTTGATGAACGGGTATCGCGATTTCACCCAATTTTCCCTACCTGCACATGCATAGTTTTTTTCTTTTTCTTGTTAGCTGGCTGTATGAAGAATAGATTAATTTAAATCTTCTATGAAGAGAAAAAGAGCTCAAAACTGTGTGGATAGTTTAGGGCTATGCAAATGAAAACCAGCCAATGATTCTTTCTCTATAATAAAATTGAATCCCAACTATAATATATGTCACTCTTATTTTGAAAATTTTGTGGAGAAACTTTGATTTGAACAGAATGAAAACAGAGCTTTGTTTGTTGATGTAGTTACACTACAATTGAAGGTAACAGAAGAACCAACCTTGACAAGAAGAGAGGGCGTGTAAGAGGCAGAGGAGAACAAAGAAGACAAAGAGATTCACTTTCTCAACCAACGCCATTGAGTTGCAGAAAAGGAAAATGGCAGTCGCAGCAGTAGCAAAGAATGCTGTTTTTTTTTTCCAAACCTGTATGTGGCTTCTATTGGTTGGTCTTGGTTTGTGTGTGGGTCACAGATTTATACTCAGTAAACAAGCCCCTAGTAAAATATATGTTGACATTGAACACTGATGATATACATCATCTGGTAATGAAAAAGAAAATGAAAGAGGAAAATAAAAAAAGAACTCTAATGTAGCTACTGTATATGCTTATTTAATGATGAATTCAATGTGACAGTTGGAGTGCTGGATGGCTGCTCGTGAATCGTTGGATGAAGGTTTCTATGATTTGATCATGGCCGTCCATTAATACTTGAAAACAGCTCATTCACCTGTCTTTCATTTAACTCAATGGGTACGTATATTTATTGCAGTTTTAGCTAGTAGTTGATATGGCATAGTTCAAGTGATTTGGGAAAAAAACAGATGGGTGAAAAGGGAAACAAACTATGATATTCTATAATCTTCTAAATTATAGCCGTGGGGAACAAGTTTTGGGGCAGAAAAAGCTAAATTCAAGAGTGGAGATAAGAATTGGAAGCGTGAAGTGTTGGTTATACTTATAACAGTTTATGGAACCCAGCTTCTCTTGTTGAAAAACAAAGAGATTTAGACTGTAATAATAATAAGAGAAATCAAGGAAATAATTTGATTGAATCTTATAGAATTCGATTGAATTTTATGAATTACGTGTACCATCGGTATTTATGAACTCATAACAAGGAAGATTCTTTCTGATGCCTTTATGTTTAATTTTGTTTATTTGTTATATAATTTTCCAAGAATAAAAAACATCGTCCTGAGTAAATTGTTGAATTTCAAGCAGTGATTTTTTTTTTTTAAATTATTGGTTAGGAATGATTTCTTTTATTGCTGCTGCTACATTTAAATAGAGACATTTTGACTAGTTTGCCGCTGATAAGTGAAGTTTAGCTTCTTCCAAACTTTTGTTTGGGAAAGAGAGGCATTGAACTATTTTTCTTATTCCAAGTGAAATGCTTTACTTTGATTATAGGTATTGAAAGTCGAATTAGGTGAGAAAATAAATTTGATGAGTAATTTACCTGACAAAGGATGCAGATGGATCAGCTTTATTCAATCCTGTGAGTTCAGGTTGTTAGTTGAAGTATTCTAACACTTCTCATTTCCCTAAGAATCTCTCTCTCGTGAATATTTTGGTATTGAAATTCTAGAGATTTCTTGCTCTCTTTTATTATCTTTTATCTTTTTCTCTTTTATACTTTTTTTTTTCATTTTAGGAATGTTGGAGAAAAGATACACGGCAAGTGCCATTTGTCTGTGTGTTTGAATTAGTGAGATTGTACACTAATTAGGAATGGCAGAGCTGTTTTTTTTTTTTTTTGCTCCCTCTCTCTCTCCCCATTTTCCATACTCACAAAATTTATTTTAAATTAATTTATCTACAGGGATGGAATTCCCCAAAGAGAAATTTCCATTTTTCTGTTGAATCTTCATTCTTTTCGTTAAATTTCTGGGTGGGGATCGAGTTCTTGCTTTCAAATTTGAGACGACACGTTTCAACTTCTTGCATCTCTACAGATGGCACCTAACAGCTCTCATTTTGAAGATATATAATACCGTATAAAATATACGTTTACGATGAAAAGATCAAGAGTTTGAATAAATTAAAAGTCTGTGCGGGGTAACCCGCCCAAGGAACTGTTAATACATGAACACTTCCCAATTTATATTAATTTACAACACTATAGACTTGAATCTTAAAGAAAAACAGAAAAACAAAATAATATTTGTTTCTGACCGAAGAAACCACTGGTTTAAAATGGCGCACATCCAGAGAACAGTTTTCCTACGAACCAAAATCCTCAAATTGCGTCATAAAACCATTCTTCAATGTTCTCGTGAAGGCATTGGGATGCTAAATAAATACACCCAACCGTTGGTAGAAACTGGCAAGGTACTTATAAATAATAGACACTCATCTTAAAATCAATTAGCAATGAAAAAAAGTAATTTAGGTCAAATGTAAACACTGTAAGATTTCCCCCCGCTTTCTTTTATTACTCTTGAAGTTCACTATTCTTGGATCAGATTCTAATTTTATTTTAGTAAATAGAAGACTCATTTGAATTTTATGAGCTCTGAAACCACGTCAGATTAGTAGGAGCTATGTTGTTTTATCGTAAAACCAATTGTATTGAGTTAAGTATTTTATTTTATCTTATAAATGTTTGGAGGTTTCTTCACCTTCTGACATGAAATCTTTTTTTATATCTATTATTCAAATAAACTTACACGCACTTCAATTATTTTTATTAGATAAATTGCCTCATTTTGCAACATTTTGTTATCAAAAAAACTCACAAAAAAAATTAACGAAAAGATGCAGGTTGTTAGGTGCCACCTGTAGAGTTTTCAAATTATTTTATGAGCTTTCAAATTTGAAATAATAGGTAGAGGAACCATGAATTGAACTCAATCTATTACCTTCCCCAAAACCCTCTTTGACCATGTCCCCTGACGTAGGATTATCAACCTCTCGTGTGTTCAAAATATAATGTTTAAACTTATATATTTAAAGGGTTTTAAACTGTTATATTTAAGGGAACATATAGAAGTTAGAACCCAATTTGGATTCGTTTTGTTTTAACATTCAATAATGAGTGTGGCTGTCATTAGGCAGAAAAGCTTTAAGCTGAGAGTGAGGACCATTCATAAGCCCTCTAAATGAACATCTGTACTTCTAACTGTCTTAATGATCAACCATCCAACGTCCATCAGAAGTGTCCCCCTTTGTACTATACTTTGTACACTTGCACCACGAATGCCTTGTGAAGAGCCATCCGTGTAGAAGAAGAACTGCTGCTTGTAAATTTTAACCAAACGACTTAAAGTTCTCTCTTTCTCTCTTAAACTCGGAAACTTGGAGTTTTCATTTCTCTAAACCTAGGGGCACCAATGGCCCATCCCTAGGCTATTGCACCGAAATATATCTGAGGAGTGAAAATTCTACAAAGTAATGTCACAGACGAGTATTGAAACTAAGACCAATACCTTCAATGTCTTCGACCATCACGCCAACCTTTTCAGAACTCGATTGACTGAAGTTGTCATTTGTGATATTTTTCATACAGGAGATGTTTGTTTGTTAAATCGTCTTAAAATTGTTCTATATTTAGGCCATTTGACATTTTTGTACTAATAGAGATTTATGAAATTGTCTCAAACACATTGAATGAAAATACTTCTGATTATTTCAAATTCTTTTGAAGGATATAATTGTTGTATCGGGAATTATTTTCTTAGAGCACACTTCATATTAGAATAATTATGATCTCCAGCACCCATCTTCATCTACTTGTGAGCTGCATTTATTTTGATAAACAAGACCTAGCCTGTCCCATTTAAATCTCATCTACATTGCTCATGAAAACCACCTTGTCAGCTTTAAATTCATAGGTGACAATAATTCAAGTCCGAAGTTTATACACATTTTGCTTAATGTCACTAGATAACCACTTCATCATTTTACATTACCTAGAGAATTTATAGAAAACTTAATCTTATAGGTACCTATTCGTTTTTCTAACTCTTTTGTTTTTGTTTTTTCATTGGCTTGTAATGACGTAGGTGGTCAACTAACGGTGGTTATCTCATCCTGCATCATTCATGTAGAATGAAATGACAAAAGTAAAGAAAGTAGATGAATCCCATTAAATAACGTTCACCCAATTGATGAAAAATGTCGACCCCCAACCTCACACACCAACCAATTGCAATAATTGCCCATTTCTGAAAATCAATACACGTCGTTAGAAAACAAGAATTTATGAAGATGTGGCTATTATGGACCATATTATTTGGTTTCAGCATAGCCAAGAAAACAATTCTGTTGATTTATTTGATTAATGCATTTTTTCCTTATTTGTGTTTTACCTAATATAAAGTTTCCTTTATGTATGGTTCCTTTTAATCCTGCTTTATTCGATTTAGGATTTCTCGTATTTAAAGAACGATTATGATCTCATATTATTGATTAGTTCTATAGAACTTACTTTTATTCTCTGAAATTGACTAACTTCTAATTTTTATTCAACTAAATTGACATTGATAGGCAAGCTCATCTAACACCTATCCTCTTGTTTCATTGTATTTCTCATTAATAGGCTTGTATTTACTCTTGTATTTTGTTCTTTGATTGGCCTTATATCACTGATTCTATAAACTTTTATATCATACTGTCATTTATTTATGAAAATATTTTATTTTTCCACAAAAAAAAAAGCCATTAATGCTCTTCGGTGGAACATTTATGTAGTCTGTGCTCGCTTGGTGGAAGATGCCCTCAAATGAAGTGGGACGAGGGCCTTGGCTTAAAATTTGAGCTCTTGGAAAGTGGAATGATCAAACAGGTAAGAACAACATTGTTAAATATAATTTTATTTTACTTGCAATTTCTTGCGTTAAGTGACACTTTTAAATAGCAGAGATCTGTTTTGTTATCTTATTTCTGGATCCATCATGAAATTCATATGAAATTATTTCTTATCCAAAAAATATATTAAAAAACATCAGACTTCATATTTATACTAATATTTTATCTTGATGAGTGGAGGATTGGAAATAAGTCCAATACCTCTATAGTATGTATTCATGTGTAATGTGTACTAAAAATAGTCAATACACTACTATTAGCTCGACAACTTTTAAAGATAGAGATTCAAAATTTTCACACGTACTAGTTCAGTTATACTTAGATTGATATTTTAAGTAACAATTTTATAAGATGGGTGATCGTTTATAATTTATTATAAGCAAGTAATGCAAGACTTTTTTATAAGTCTTCCTTGCAACAATAGTAGTATTGATTTCTTTATTCTCTTAGACTATTATACTACAAATACAACCTTGGACATTAGAACCTACCGCCGAAACTTATTGGTGGTTATTTCAAAACTAAATTAACCCATACGTCTAGGATAGCTGTGACCACAAGGATTCCACACCATTTAATATATTAAATTATGGTAAGATTTTTTTTTTTTTTTTTTTTTTTTTTTTGAAGTTACAACATTTGGGGTGGGAGACTCGAACCGCAGATCGAGTGAATGTTAGTGCATCTCTAATGCCAGTTGAGCTATGTGTCAGAGTCATAGAATATGCTCTGACGATCCATGTTCTAACAAGTCATGATGTGACCGAGGAGGATGTTACATCATCTATCACACCAAGAAGAGTGTTTAATAGTGTCAGCTGGATGTATCAAGAAGCAAAGCCACGATGGTGTCAAGGTGTCAGTGTCAAGGCTTAGTGGGGGCACGATGGGGCCTGAGCCATCCCGACGATGTCAAAGCTCGAGATGTAGTTTTGAGGAGCGGCTCTGGAGTTAAGTCCGTATAAAGTTTAGATGTCAGCTCGCCTAGTTTGGTGTCAATCGGACACTCGACGGACGTACCACGCTGGCGTATGATTCTTCACCAAAAAGACATGCATTGGTGGGATACTGAAAATAGTCCAGAATGTACCATAGGGGGAGGCATGGTGTTAACTCTCCATCACCTCTGAGCCATGTGGCCTAAGTGAGCTATCCCATGACACATGTGTTTGTCGTGGTGTGGGCAAGCGCTTGCAAGATGAGTGTCTTGGGCGGCTTCCTTCGGAAATGGAAATTCGGACTATGCTTCTTCGAACATGCAACGAAATTATCTTGACCGTCGGAGCATAGTCGAAGAACATACCACAAAGTATGGGCGATCCGAGTTTAGGACTTGAGTTTCCCTCTACGGCTTGCCATGACGAGCGTGAGATCATGACGCCGCACGAGTCGAAGAATGCGACCGTGACAGTATGCTCGCTTTGGCAATTATGGTTAGGTTTGGACATTAAATGTAATGGCAAACTTTTTTTTTTTTTTTTCGTAGTAGGGAGTAGCTTTCATGAAGAAAAATGAAAGAATATACACATATTCATAAAAACTTAGTAGGTAGTTATTTAAAGCCTTTGTCATCTAAGTCTCGAGGGAAACATAGAATTTGGCAAAGAACCATACATCATTTCTCTCCCTCGAAAGGTTCTATTATTGCTCCTTGCAAAAAGGTGGATGAAGAAGGAACCTCTTCGATCATAGCTCCGATGTAACCATCATAAATAGCCCAGTGGTTAAAAGGATAATAAGAAACCAAAAAGTCGTGGGATAAATCTATGATGGTCAGCTACTTAATAATTAATTTTATACTAATTTTCTTGACATCTAAGTGTTATAACAGTAATCGAGGTGCACGAATCTCATGACCGTCGGAGCATAGTCTAATGCCATAGACGATGATCAAGATCTTCTTTTGCTATTTGACAAAGAATGCAACAAAAATACCCAACCAACTGAGACAAAAATCTTGAAAATCTTTCTTATGGTCAAAGAAATCAAACTTGCAATTCAGTATATAGATCATTTATGTTGCTTTATCTCAAAACAAAAGCTCTCAACAGAATGCATCCAACTATCATCAGTCACTGAACTCAGAAGTTTTCTTGTTTTCTTTTTCCTCAGAAGCCATTACTCAGAGAAGGGTCTAGACTTTGATGTAGAAACTCACTAGGTGAGATTTTCTCGTTTTGTATGGCTTCATTTTGTTAGAGCTTTAGTTTGGATGAAATGGAATGAAATCAACTCTAGAACAAGTGCTAGTTAAATTTATCCCAGCAAAGGTATGTTTGGGGGAAGAAGCATGAGAAATATTACAGGGTATAAGAATTAGAGGGAGAATAAGAAAGAGAATGATTATGGGAAGAATGATTGTTTGTGTTTGAGGTAAAGAGAATATGATTATGTGGAAAATAAAATAAATCAACTAACAACAAGTGCTAAATTCTTTCTTTTCCATGATTTAAAAAAAAAAAAAAAAAAAAAATCTTTAGGTGGAGGCATTTAATCCTTGTGAATCGTTTTATTTGGTCATTGAAATTGTATCCTAAAAAAGAATATTCTTTTTGTGGGCAGTAGGCATTGCCTTTTTCGCAAGGAAGAGTGTGGATAAAGAATTCCACTATTTTAGTAGCATTTCCCATTCGAGGGAAAGCATTCAATTAGGCTCTTAGCCATTTATTGTGTCAATATTGTTTAGCAGGTGGTAGGTTGGCCTAATAATGTTTTCCATGATGATCACCTAGCATGTAAACGGTCACGAACACTCATAGATTAAAAAATATTATTTATTATGTGGTTGAGTCGAAAATGAAAGATCATATAAGAACTTTTTTGAGATGGTGGGAAAGGATTAGAATGGAAGAGAAGAGTTACGTCACTAATTTACTCTTATTTTCATTCATTTATCTCTTACTTCCCTTTTTCTTTCATTTCCTTGCGGCAGTAGCCAAACATACTCTAATTATTTGGGCGAGATTAAAAATTTGAACAAGTAGGAAAAGTCACCTCCTTTCGCAGCCTCTATCTTTATTTATGAAGATTTACTTCTATGCTTTTTCTTGTACTGCGTTTGTAAAAGTCAATGCTCTTGTTTGATAAACATTTAGTTTAATGAAGGTCATCTTATGACAACTTAGATTTCTTATTGATAAGCATTTTATTTTTGTTTGAAATTTAAAGTTACCAACAATATTTTCATCTATAAATTCTTTATGGTCACTTGGGAAAAAATAAGTTTAAATTAAAGAAAAAAAAAATCATAAATACGATAGTTCTCTACCATGGAAGTCTTGTTTGTTTGGTAAGGGTTCCTACGTTCTGTCTCTGCACCTGAGGTGTATGAAAATTACTTGTCAATGCAATGCAAGCCTATGTTAAATCCTATTCATTTGCATTTTTCATTTCTATATTGGAAATAAATTACCCGGGAATTTTGTTTTTAATCCTAAACTTAGGCTTCTATCCATTTTAATTTCGAGGTTTTTTTAAAAAAAATATATGAACTAGCATTTAAAAATTTACAGATCAGGTTAGAAGTTGAGTTTCTCATGTGAGAATACTTTACCTCTTTTTTTTTTTTCTTTTTTTTTTTTATTATTGAGGTTACAAGAATAGCATGGAAGACTCAAACTAATGGTATCTTGATCATCAACACTAATATTGTTGAATTAATGTTTTGTTGGTTTTACTATTTCACATTTAGGCATAAATGTAGAACAACTAACCAAATCATGGATACCATCAAATTTAACAACCTTTTAATAACGCATATTTGTTAATTTTCTCTCAATAATTTGATGTTTTTTAAAAATAGGATAAATTATAAATTTAGCTTCAATGATTTGATAAAAGCTATAATTTAGATTTTATGGTTCAAAATCTAAACTTTAGTTCTTATGATTTGAAAAATTATAATTTAACTCCTAAGATTTATAAAATTTAAAAATAGTTTGTTGTCTAATATTGTTGGTGAATAAAAATACATAAAAGTTCGTTAATTTTGTTTTTAATGATGAGAATGTGAGATAAGTAATTAATTGAAAAAAACTACATAATTCATCACACATTTACGTACGATTTACAAATAACAGTACTAATTTGATGCTTAAGTTTTTATAGAAAACATATATCTAGACTTTTTTTTAAGAACATAATCTAGATTCACTTGATAGAATGTACGGCTAATAATTATTAACTGCAGCATTGGAAGGTCAGACATTTAACTCAACTGACCTAATATAGAGAATTACAAACAAAAACAATACATTTTTTATTTGTAAATCGTACCATTATTTATTTTTATCACAAGTATATTATTTCGAGTAAAAGGTGCAACTAAAACATAACACAAGTAAAATGTTCAACTAATAGATGAAAATTTCAAATTTTCATATACTTAGAAGATATATTTTAATATATGTGATTATTGAGATCAAAATATAGCATAACATTTAAATGACAAGAAAATTCATAAAAAATAATTTTATTGGTAAATAACACTATAAATTGAACCATTACTTGTTTTTTAATTATTCAAAATCCAATAAATTCCTCCACATGAATTAGTCTATTTTAGTCTGTTCAAGAAATAACTTTTTACAATTTACTTTTTTTACATATAATTATTTGATTCAACTTATAGAAAATTAATTGCTTACAAGTTTTATTTAATAATCAAAACAGTAAGATCATACAATTGTTCGTTGGTATGAGATATACTCACTTTTGCTTATACGTAATAGACTCATTATCAACCAGCCGTACCTGAAAAGAAAAAATGGCTTGGAAAAACCAGTATAATTGAAGAGGGAAGTGTCAAGACTATAAATTAAAAGAAAAAAAAAATGTATAATCACAATCAAGAAAAAAAAAAAGCAAATAATCAAAACTTTAATACATGAAAAAAGAAAAGGCATTCTTAGTCTATTCAAACCAAAACAGGTTCAGAGACTGAACACCTATACCGATATATGGAAACCTGATATAAGGGTTTCTATTATCATATTATCAAACCCCAGGCCATTGCTTGAGGTTCACAGCACAAAAATTAAAGCCTGAACTTCAGCCTTTGCTCTTCCCAATTGTTAAAGAATATGAATCATATATATGGTGATGACAACGGGTCGATGGAATAAACCCGGTATCTTCGAGAAAAAAATGAGAAACCAACTGCATTACCAGCTCCTTCAACCTACTCTTCTTTAGAGGAACTGGAGTACTCGGCACCAGTCTTGGTTGAAGTCACTGCTGATGAAGCGGTTGATGCCAAATCGTTGCTAGAGTTGTCCCGTAAGGTTTTCGACGCTAAACCGGGGTTGTTCTGAGGGTCAGTGGCAGTTGGCATTGGTTGTCCTTGTTCTGCTAATTTTGTAAGAAGATTCATGACAGTGGGCACGAATGTGGAAGACAATGAAAGAAGCCCTGGAAGCTGGTTGTACACAAAATTAGACGTCAGGTTTCTTGCATAAATGGATTGCCGGTTGAAAGATTATTTTCCACTCGTTCTTTAACAGAAACAAAAATGTGTTGGAAAAACATAATGATTTATAAAAACAGACCAAGTGAGTCAGAAAATGCATATATTTTTTTTTGATATCCATGTTATACCCAACTCGACTATTCTTACAAGATAAACCATATGATCCTAAAACATTTCGTCGTCAAAGAAAAAGCGTAGAAAATTAATCTTTAGATCTTAGTGTTCAAAACTCTCTTTGACCACTAGGGGTGTTTGAATTTTGGGATTGATGAGAGGAGAGAAGGGGAAGAGGAGAGGAAGAAGAAATTAAGTTATTTAGAGATATGAACTATTTGTTGGAGGATTAGTGAGGTTGGAAAAACTTTTTTTGAGATTTGTGTTACGGTAGAAGATGCTTGTTTTATATGAGATTTGATATAAAATTTGACTTGAGGTTTGATGGGATGTTGGAGAAAGGTTGAGAAGAAGTTGGTGAGAAGTTGTGATGTACTAAAAACAAACAATAAGTTCAACTTCTCATCTTCCTCCCCTCCAAATCCAAACACCCCCCTAGGGCAATCCATTGAAGGCAATGCTAAATTTGATACTTACAATACCATTGCTAAATTGCCCAGAAACATCAAGCTGGACCCACAGAGCCTTGGCGAGTAGATAGAGAACAAATATGAATCCCAAGTATAATGGATTTCTGTCAACAAGAGGGGTTAAGAAACCAGAGGAAGCTCTCATTTTATGATGCAGAAAATATCACATACCTTAAAAGGGTCATAAATTCATTAAACCCTAGAATCAACATTGCAACAATTGCCCATGGCGGGGGCAACCAATTGTTACTGCGACTGCTGGCTTGCTGCAAAATATAAATAATGTTTAAGTTAGACATGAAAAATAATAAATGGCTCAACAAACGAGAAAAGTGCAATAAGTGAGCATTCTCAAAGATTCATTAACTAATAATACCATACCAACTATATTTGAAGTTTTTTTGGAATAATAAACAATATCAACTAGTATAGCTAAAAGTTATAGCCACAATATATAATCCCCCATACATAAACGTCTCATTTGTTAATCAATCACTTTTTTTAAGTTGATCAGTTAAGAAGTTTTATTTAATACCTGTGCACCAATGGCCTGAGAGACGGTGTATTCTGTCTCTGACTTGAATTGTCTCCATATCGATTTGCACTGAACTGGACTAATCAACGTTTGTGATGCTGGAACCTGTAAGAAGCAAGCAACATAAAAAGCAGCATATGGGAACTATACAATAACTTGTCAGCACACAAGAGATTAAAAAAAACACTGTTCAACCAGTCATTCTAGATCAAGATGACTTCTGGTAATTACTTTGCCCTTTTTTTTTTCTTTTTTCTTTTTTTTTTTTTGAGAAGGGAAAAAGAATATCAAACCAGAGAATCATTTTTGGCTTTATAATATATGCAGCTGTAAGTTCCAGGAGATGGAAGTAAGGGGAAAAAGCAGGACTCCAAAACACTTACATTTTCCCATGAGCTTGAGGCGAGAGGGTCAGTTGCCACAATGCCCCTATCTTTTCTATTGTTTGGAACATTTAGCAAGGTAGATGATAGGGTGTTGTCTATGTCATCAGAATCATCATCATTCAAACGTAGAGCAGCCATAACCGATAGTAGCTTCAGGGACTACAACGACAAATATACAGATTAAAAATATAACTGAAATACAAACCATAGATATACGAACGTATAAATAATAGGAAAAAGGGAACAAAAGAATAATCATATATAGTGGCGTACGGAAGAACGAGCAGTTTTGGTGATTGCCCTGATATCTTCCTTCCCAGTCCAAACACGGGGCATTGAGTCTGCATCATGGCTAAACAATGTGGAAAACCTGTATGCAACATTAAAATAATATCCTCAGTGTCAAAAGAGAAGGTGCAAATTAGATGCAGCCATGAAAAGATACCTATCCTTCATACGAATCAGGACTCTTCCAGCTTCTTCCCTTGTTTTTGATTCAACTACGCCTCTAGCATAATCTTTAAGATTGGTAAGCAATGTTTCCTTAGCTTTTTCATCCATATCATAGCCTACAAGTCCTTTAGACAGCCCAGAGATGGCAGACTCGGTCTCTCGTTGAAGTAGTTTTCTAATGGCTGGCCATGTCTCATTATTAGCTCCATCTAGCAAAGCGTCTACGGGTCCTGACAATGCTTCCTTCAGTTTTTTCTGCACCCATTATTATTATCATCAGCAATACTCATAAGGCATTATATGGTATTCATCCAAATGCTACCAAAATTGCATAAAACCTAAACATGGAATCATTTGAGAATTTAGCACTCGATGAATGCCTTTTTCATAGGAAATGAAACTTTAGTGCCTTCAAATATAATATAATATAGATAAAAAAACTCGGCAACAAAGCCATAGACAAGATTGTACCTCCAATTGTGCAGAAAGTTCAGATAATTTATCAGTACGAATAGTCACAATGTGTGCATCGATATCACGTCGAAGTTTATCCCTTATTTTAGAAGTGTCCCAGTTTGCTTGCTCAATGATAGCACCTGCAGTGATATAAGTCATCCGCATGGATTGCAGAATGATAAACAAAACCAATTCTAATCTCCAAGAAAGAACATTTTACACCCGAATGAGATGAGAAGCAGTTGCCTATTTAACTGTCCATCACATACAAAAGGGGCAGAAGGGAAACAACCAAACTGGAAGCACGTAGTCTTTATAATTCAACCTACCAGCACATTCATCATCAAAAACAGCCATATAGGTCTGAGCACAATTAGAGGCAGCCAAAGAAAACCCTTCCCCTTCATTCAGAGCTTTGTCAAATGCCTCCTTGAACTTATCAAATGTCCCAGACCTTATGTGTCCCAGCAGAACTTGGAAGGCTGATTGAACAAGCTAGATGATGAGAAAAAAAACACGTCACAATTCGTTCTCATAATAATACATCCAACGGAAGTTATTGTCAATAGTAATTATACTTCCAAAAAGAAAGAAAAAAATGGTATTCAAGTTCAATGCAGAACTTGAAGGACCTTCTGGAGGTTACTTACAGAGAATACATCAGTGCACAAACCCGTTTACAGAGGAGAATTTAGGAAATAACTTATATCAAGTATTTTAATTTCTTGTAAATTATGTAGCTGCTTTCAGATAAAAATAATTGAGGATTATTACTTGCAACAATTTTTCTTCAAGTTGTGTTCTTTTTGCAGATCTCACACCTTCGTCAAAAAATGTGGCTTCTGCATCATACCTAAACCACCGAATTACAAAAAACTCATGATTGAATAAACTAACATAGCAATGATCGACAGGAGAAAAAAAGCAACCATGACAGTTACAGAGACATCGATGTTTTTGCTAAGTTGCAAAAATGGTTAACTAATAAGATGCATACATGTACTGAGTAATATTTAATAAAATCAACATGTGAGATAAAGATTTTGATTTCATCATCAAGGCATCTTGTACTTCATAAGTAATTATTACAATTAAATTATACTCGCCCTACAATTTTGAGAGATTAAAAACTTCACTTCCAAGGCCAACATGATTTAAAGCTACCACTGAGGAATTCTAACAATCTCATGCAATCTCCAAGAGAAAGAGGCATTCACTTCCGAGGCCAAAATTATTTAAAAGCTAGTACAGAGGAACCTAGAAATCTCATGCATGGAGCAGTCCCTTGAGTTAATCCTACTCCATAAGAAAAACAATTATCTTATAAACTGGACAATGAGTAAAGAAAAATACTTGATGAGAACAAAGAATTGAACGCACAAGTGCCATGGAAACCTCTGATTTACATGACCTTGTCCAATTTCTCTCAAATGTAATGCTAACGTAAACAGAAAATAAATGAAGTTACCAGTGTTCATATGAATGCATTCTGGTTAGCTATCAAGTCAGGAGTTACATATAGTCACTACTTACTCTGATAAACAAGTAGTAATTATTGCACTCAGTTTCTTTCCAAAACCTTGAACTGGGCCGGATTGTACTGCATCTTCCAAACCCAACCAGTCCTGATTGAACGAATAAATAAATTTTATGGTAAGTTTAATGCAGGATAGATTAGAAAGGAGATAAGACAAGGATAAAATTAAACGCTTGTATAAGGGACCTCATTTGATGCAAACCAGGAAAACTTCTCATTGGCAATTTCTTCACAACGGACAGTAGCCACCATAACCTGCAGAGATGCCATGAATCAAACTTGGACGTTTAGCTATATAATACCAAATAAGAATTTGGTCACTGTTGTACCTTATGGGCTGGAAGGTCAAGATCCTTGTTCTCCTTGATAACTCTCCAGATTTGCTGTGCGCTAAAAGAAAAACCTGAAGCTGGAACGACTCCCCTTCGATCACCAGCAAGACCTCCAGGGGCAATAGAATGGAAGAATCTCTGTCTCAAATTCGCCACCTAAATTGCAACAGAATCATTCGTAAAATATGTCGAGAACATTTATCTAGGAAAATACTATCCTCTGACTGACACATAATATTTCTATATAGGACTAAAAAAAAAGAAAATCAATACTATGAGAAGTATGTAAAAGAAAGAAGAAAATGCTGAGATTCGCAAATATAATTCCTCTGAACAACCATAGTATATGAACATATATTATCAAGAATCAGAAAAGCCAAAATAAATATAATATAACTATAAAAGAAAAACTATACAGCCACCCTAAAATAACATAAACAGCTCCAATAAATTTTCAGGAAATCCTTTATAGTTAATATTTCAAAATTTTCTCAGTTCTATTTTTGGGGATCAAGGGGGAAACAAAATAGAATAGTTTTCATATGGTGCTGACTATCAATAGAGAGTTTCACAAAATCCATATACCTGCTCCTTGAACTGCTCTTCCTTTTCTTCATAACTAGATAAAGCAACAACTTCAACCTGATAATTCAAAAGAAATCAGCATAGATCATCATATTATTCTATCTCCCCTATAGAAAATCCATTGACGTTATGTGAATGAGAACTCACATTAAAAAATTCGCTTATTGGAGTATCCTTGTGGGCTTGTGGCTTAGGTACAGAGTCCCATATCTGCAGTCAAAATAGTTGTGGAGAAATGCAAATGAGAATAAAATAAATACGACTTTTGGGCATCGCAATAATCAAGAAAGGACCAATAGTTTACCTTCTGTACATCTTCTCTAAGAACAGGCTCTAAATTTTCCAGCGGTGTCTATTCACAGAAAAATGAACAACAATCAACAAAGAATATAGAAAGAAGAAAAAAAAAAAAAGAAAAAGAGCAAAGATCTTGCAACATAAGGTTCTTACACAACCGCTCAAAAAAAAATTAATGTAATACTGCAACAAGTGATGATATAAACTACCCAGAAAATATAAACAGACCCTTGTTTTATCACGTATGACAAACATCAACGTCGTTTTACGTGGACTGAACAATCTCATCATGACCTGCATACCATAGAAATGGAAAATTATTAACTATTATAGAAGATACACCATAACTAAAGTACAACGAGATTAAAGAGAATACCTGAAATACAGTCTTGAGAAGAGGCTTATTTGCGGCCTGCTCACGGCCAATATCATGACACCACCTATATCAGATTATAACAACTATTCAAACTAAAAAATGTGGAAACGTGAATGTTAGAAGAAAAGCAAACGTAAACACGTGTTACAAGAAAAAAACAAGTATTTAAAAAAAAAACTAAAGAAAACTCACATGTTTATTAGCACTATATCTGACACAGCAAGCGCAAAGAGGGCACTTTGCTTCTCAAATGCAGTGTCATCCTACAAAAGAACGTGACAGAACCATATTAAGAAACAATTAAAGAATAAATCATACAACTACCTAACTATGATATAAATGAAAAAAAAAAACTTTATGACACTTGAGAAAAACTACTAGAATTTAATATTAACTATTTGAGAATATCCCTCTTCATCAAAATTGAAACTACAACATCCCCACCTATCATAAAGCGAAATATTGTAAACTTTCAGAACCCACGAGAAACAAAACGTGTACCTTTGTTACCACATAGTTATTTACACAAAGGAAATACCAACTAGGAAAAAGCAAAAGTCGGAATTTGTTTCCTTTGACTTAGTCTAGACTAGGGTACTGACACTGCCGTTCAAAGATCGTGTGATTTGATTCTAGGAATCCCATCTTATTCCAGATATGCTAAGATAGGTACCTAGGAATCACCTCACAGTTGACTAAGGGAGCCTTCATCTAAATGGCCTAACGTCTCCAATAAGTCTGAGAACTCCGCACCGCTAAAAGCCCCTTCATGTTTGATGAGTTTATCAAACTTGGAAAGGAATAATAACGCGAGTAAGATTTAAGAAAATATGGAATTTATAACTATAACTATATACACACACATATATTTGATCTCTAAGAAAAGAGGCATGCGATCATATTGAACACCAAGTATGGACAGACACATTCGTTGTTATTTAAAAAATAGAAAAGAAGAAATAAAAGAGAGTACAGTAAAATGAAACACATTTATAACCCAAAAACAGCACATAAATGCACCTCTCCTCGCTCCCTTCCATCAGTTCCCTCCAAATCCATTACAAGTGTACAAGGCTCAATGCCGGCACATCTAGCCAACCATATACCTTTAGTTGTTTGAGACCTAATAAAAAAGACATATCAGTTTGCACTTTTCAGTCACCGAGCCTTTATAAACTAATGAAAGAAGAGTCATTTCTATTCAACAAAACCCAAAGACACTAGGAGACGAAAACCATACCTTCCTCTAAAAGCATCCATCTCTCTAAAGTTGGTTGCAAATAGATTATTTAGCAGCGTACTCTTACCTAATCAGATTATATACATTAAAAAAAAAATGTATCAGGTAACTTTGATCAATTGTTGGAAACTGTTCTTACATCAGTTTACTTTTTGGTGCAAGCATTTACAAAAATTGAATGTATTTCATTTATCTTTATTTTATCCAACTATAGAAACTATTTATCTAATTTTTAGTTCAAAAATCCAAATAAAACATAAAAAATGTATGAATAATTATAAATTAAATGGATTAATTGACGTATCAGCAGGACTAGGAAGCATGAACTTAAATTTATTGTTTTAATACGAAAAAGTTCTGAACGCAGACTACTTACCACTACTTTGAGGGCCCATAATGGATGCTACTGCATATGAAAGTCCACACTCCCCCAACTTCACATCTTTGATAAAGTTATCAATTCCATCGACATTGAATCCACCATCTCCATCTATAAGCTGAACAGAGCAACTTTCAGCGCTCTTCGCTGCCAGAAGAGGAAAATTTTTGCTTATCAGAATCTTGTGTTTTAGAAATTAAAATGGGCAGATAAATGAAGCATGAAAACTTGCAAACTAAATTGTGAGGTCGTGATCACTCATTTTTCGGTAAGAAACCGAGATTTCATCAAATTCTTTAAAGTTAAAAGTAACACAATATATATATATATATATATATATATATATATATATATATATTTTTTTTTTTTTTTTTTTTTTTTT
>JBBMEG010000002.1:6453895-6464122 GCA_037832605.1 Cyclanthera cordifolia
GAAAAACTAGTTTACTCGAAGAGGAGGGAACAGTCAAACTATAAATTAAAGAGAAAAAAAAAAAAAAAAAAAAAAAAGCAGAAAAGTATACTCACAATCAATGTTACAACTCTCATATGACAAAAATCAAAAGCAAAAGAGCAAATAAACAAACTTTAAAATAGTCTATTCAAACCCCAAATGGGGTCAGAGACTGAGCCACCTATACTGCCTTTGATATATGGAAACCCCATAAAAGGGTTTTCTATTATATATCATTTATCAAACCCCAAGGCCATTGCTTGAGGCTCTCAGTACAAAAAAAATTAAAGCCTGAACTTCAACCTTTCTCTTACATTCTTCCCAATAGTTAACAAACATGAACAATATATATTTGGAGATGACAATGAGTCGATGGAAGAAACCCGGGATCTTCAAAAAGGGAGAAATTAACTCATAAGGAGCTCCTTTAACTTACTCGTCTTTTGAGCGACGGGAGTTCTCGGCACCAGTCTCTCTCGAAATCACTGCTGATGAGGCGGTTGATGTCAAGTCATTGCTAGAGTTGTTTCGAAAGCTTTTTGCCGTTACAGCGGGGTTGTTCTGGGAATCAGTTGCTGCAGGCCTCTCTTGTCCTTCTTCTGCTAATTTTTTAAGAAGATTCATGACAGTGGGAATGAATGTGGAAGACAATGAAAGAAGCCCCGGAAGCTGTTTATACATTAATCAGATGTCAGGTTCCTGGCATAGATAGGTTTTTTTTTTCTCGATCTTAATCAGTTGCTAACATTAGCATAACTTGCTGGTTAAGAGCCTAATGTGGATTCCCAATCAAAACCAAGCATTCTAATGTGTATTGGAGAGACATAATGATAAAGAAAAACAAACCAAGGGAGTTGAAAAATGCATGGGAAGGTAAGATCAAAAATGATTCTAAGCAGTAACTACATCCTGAGGTGTTTGGATGAATAATTGTGGAGTGATTATTTTGAATGATTAGAAATAAGGGGTTATTTTGAGAGGTTTTAAGAGAAAATTGTAGTAATAGCTCGTTTATATGAGGTGTTAATAGTGTGATTATGAACGCTCGATTTTAATTGCTCTATAAACACCCGAACAAACAGCCCCATAGTACTGAAAAACATGGTTCTGCACGACGTAGATAAGATTTGATACTTACAAGACCATTGCTAAATTGCCCAGAAACATCAAGCTGCACCCACAAGGCCTTGGCGAGTAGGTAGAGAATAAATAAGACCCCCAAATATAATGGATTTCTGTCAACAAGGGTGAACAAGAAATTAGAAACCAGAGCAAGATCTAGCATTTTAAAATGCAGAAAGTATCGCCACATATACCTTAAAAGGGTCATAAATTCATTAAACCCTAGAACCACCATTGCAACAATTGCCCATGGCGGGGGCAACCAGTTGTTACTACGTTTGCTGGCTTCCTGCAGAGTATAAATAATGTTTAAGATAGAGTGGGAAAAAAACATCTCTCCCAACAAATGAGAAAGATGCTTCGCAAAACTGATTTAACTGAAAATAACAAATATTAGATTTAAGGCAGATATGGATAAAAAGTTGAAACCTCATCAAATAATCCCAAGAAAAAAATACACAAACCATCTCATTTGGTTAAAGAAAATCTTTTTTTTTTTTTTCAAGCTTGTTGGTTAATACCTGTGCAGCAATGGCCTGAGAGACGGTATATTCTGTCTCCACCTTGAATTGCCTCCATATAGATTTGCACTGAACAGGGCTAATCAACGTTTGTGATTCTGGAACCTATAACAAGCAAGCGAAGTAAAAATCAGCGTATGGTGACAATACAAAGGCTTGTCTGAACACAGGAAAAAAAAAAGAACTGTTCAGGGGATCACTCCATATCAAGACGACTCCTGGTAGAGAACTTCCTAAAGATTCATAGTTCTTTGGTAATTTCTATTGCCTTCCAAAGAGCCAGAGAATCATTTTTGGTTTTATCATCTATGCAACTATAAATTTCAAGATATGGAAAAAGAAGGAAAAGGGTGAAAAGCAGGATTTGAAAATATTTACATTTTCCCATGAGCTTGAGGCGAGAGGATCAGTTGTTGTAATGCTCCTATCCGTAGTGCTATTGTTTGGGACATTCAACAAGGTAGATGATAAAGTATTGTCTATCTCACCAGAATCTTCTTCATCCAAACGTAGAGCAGCCATAACAGATAGTAGCTTCAAGGACTACAGTGCACAAATATATAAATTCATTATATAATAGAAATACAAAAGATAGATATAACGATTTATCAATAATAGGAAAAAGGAGAAACAAAGACTAATCATATGTAGTGTCATACAGAAGAACGAGCCGTTTTGGTGATTGCCCGAATATCTTCCTTCCCGGTCCAAACCCGGGGCATTGAATCTGCATCATGGCTAAACAATGTAGTAAACCTGTATGTATGCAAACATTAAACAATATCATCAGTACAGCATGCCACCAAAGAATGTGCATATTAAATGCATCAATGAAAAGTTGATACCTATCCTTCATACGAATCAGGACCCTTCCAGCTTCTTCCCTTGTTTTTGATTCAACTACACCTCTAGCATAATCCTTAAGATGGACAAGCATTTTTTCTTTGGTTTTTTCATCCATATCATAGCCCACGAGTCCTTTAGTCAGCCCAGAGATGGCGGACTCAGTCTCTCGTTGAAGAAGTTTTCTTATGGCTGGCCATGTTTCATTATTAGCTCCATCTAGCAGAGCTTCTACAGGTCCTGATAATGCTTCCTTCAGTTTTTTCTGCAGCCATTAATATCATCATCAGCAATGCTCGTAAGGCAGTTATATGGTATTCATCCAAATGTTACAAAAATGCCACAAAACCTCAACAAGGAATCATGAGAGAAATTATAGCACTCAGATGAGTGCACCTTAAAAAAGTGACTTATAGATTAAAAGCCCAGTATCAGACTCATAAAAACAAGACTTAACCTCTAATTGTGCAGAAAGCTCAGACAATTTATCGGCACGAATAGTCGCAATGTGTGCATCGATATCACGTCGAAGTTTGTCCCTAATTCTAGAAGTGTCCCAATCTGCTTGCTCAATGATAGCACCTGTAGTGATATAAGTTAGCATGGATTAGAGAATAACAAAAAAAATTTAGTCTAATCTCGGAGAGAGAATTAAACATTTCAGACCGGGACAGAAGAAAAACAACCCAACTGGAAGCACAGTCTTTTTAATTCAACCTACCAGCACACTCCTCATCAAAAACGGCCATATAGGTCTGTGTGCAATTAGAGGCAGCCGAAGAAAACCCTTCCCCTTCAATCAAGGCTTTGTCAAATGCCTCCTTAAATTTATCAAATGTTCCAGACCTTATGTGTCCCAACAGAGATTGGAAGGCTGATTGAACAAGCTAGTTGATGAGGAAAAAACGTGTAATAATAAGTTATCAAGATAATACATCCAAAGGAGGCTAGTGTGAATAGTATTTATACATTCACGAAAAAGAAAAAGTGTTCAAGTTCAATGCAGCAGGAAAATCCTCATGAAGGAACCTTCTGGAGGTCACTTCCAGAGAATACGCCAGTGCTCAAAACTCAAAACCATTTACAAGTGTAATCACGAAATAGTTTAGTTGCTTTCAGATAAAAAAAATACTTGAGAACTATTACTTGTAACAATTTTTCTTCAAGTTGTGCTCTCTTTGTAGATCTTACACCTTCGTCAAAAAATGTGGCTTCTGCATCATACCTAAATCATAAAATTACAACAAAATTAATGATGAGTAAACTAACATGGCAATGTTCAATGGCGAAAAAAGTAACCATGTTTGTTATAGACAGATGTACGTCTCTCCTACGTTGCAAACAGGAAAACCAAAAAGATACTTCACATTGTTAAACCTAGACCATATTAATGCCTGCTATTGTTTTGCTATTGATGCAACAACTATTAGCATTTTTTCTTTGATATCCGTGGCTGTCCGGGCCAGCTTGCGTGTACCTCGACTAATGTCACGAGACATACCACCTGACCCTACAACATTTGGATGTCAAGGAAACCCGTAGGAAATTAATTCCTAAATAGGTGGCCACGAGCACCCCAAGGCCCTCTTTGACCACTAGGTCACTCCATGGTGGTTGCAATAACTATTAGCAATTAAGATACGTACTTTACATATTAACTAATATTTAAAAATAAATTCATAAGTGGAAATGAATAATTTTGATTTTCATCATCAGGCCATCCTGTTGGGGGTCTTCATAAGTTCTTGCCACTGTTAAACTATACATCGTAGCCCATACCACAACTTCCAAGAAATAAAGATATTCACTTCTAAGGCCAACGTCATTTGAAAAACTACCACCAAGGAACCCTAAAAATCATGCATTGAGCAGTCCCTTGTGGTAAAACACTTGATGAGGATGAAAAAGTTAATACACTGGTGCCACGGAAACCTTCAGTTAATATGACCTTGCCCAACTTGACTCAAAATCTTTCAATGCTAACCGAACACATAATAAATGTATGAAGTTACTAGTGTCAGCTGAATGCATACTAGCTGTCAAGAGGAGTTGCACATAGGAAGTACTTACTCGGATAAACAAGTGTTAATTATTGCACTTAGCTTCTTTCCAAAACCTTGAACTGGGCCGGATTGTACTGCTTCTTCCAAACTCAACCAATCCTGATTGAATAAATGAATAAATAAATAAATAAATTATGTAGGTATTGACTGCAAGATATATTAGAAAAGAGAAAAGATAGACAGAGATGAAGTTAAATGCTTGTACAAACAAACCTCATTTGATGCAAACCAAGCAAACTTCTCGTAGCCAATTTCTTCACAGCGAACAGTAGCCACCATAACCTGCAGATATGCCAATAAATCAAAGAGGAACATGTAGGTATACAATTCTTAATATGAATTTGATCACTGTTATACCTTATGGGCTGGAAGGTCAAGATCCTTGTTCTCCTTAATAACTTTCCAGATTTGCTGTGCGCTAAAAGAAAAACCTGAAGCAGGAACAACTCCCCTGCGATCTCCAGCAAGCCCTCCAGGGGCAATAGAATGAAAGAATCTCTGTCTCAAATTTGCCACCTGAATTGCAACATAATAATTCATAAACTATGTAAAGATCATTTATCAAAGGAAAACACTATGCTTTGCCTGCCACATAACATTTCTACACAGGACTAATAGAATCTTCATGGGATTGAGAGATCTTCTAGAAATGCCTTGGCCCTTATTAGATTTAATGCTTTTCTTTGGGCCTTAGTGGAGAATTTTTTTTGTAATTATACTCTAGGTTTAATTTTACTTGATTGGAGGCCATTTTTTGTAGGTCACCTCCCTTTTTGTGGGCTTTTATTAGTATATTCTCTCTTTTTTCTCAATGAAAGCTCACTTTCCTAAAAATTAAATCTATAAAGAAATCAATTCTATACAAGACAAGAAAACAAAAATAATTCAGTACTACGAGAATTGAGAAGTTTGTAAAATAAAGAAGAAAATGCAGGAATTCGCAGATATAATTCCTTTGTACAATCATAGCATCTGACCATATAATATCAGGAATAAGACAGTCTTAAGTAAATATAATCAGAGAGCATATCCATACACCATTAAGTAGAATAACCACAGGTCCAGAAAATTTTCAGGAAGTCCTTTATAGTTAATATTTCAAAACTATCTCAGTTCTATTATTGAGTGTGAGGGGGAGAATAATTATATAAGATTTCATATGGTCCAGACGATCAAGATCAATAGAGGGTTTCACAAAATTCAAATACCTGCTCCTTGAATTGCTCTTCCTTTTCTTCATAACTAGATAAAGCAACAACTTCAACCTGAGAATTCAAAAGAAATAAATATAGACCACCGTAGAATTCTACTTCCACCGGTAGAAAATCCAGTTGACATGAGATATAAATGACTACTCACATTAAAAAATTCGCTTAGTGGAGTTTCCTTGTGAGCCTGTGGCTTAGGAACAGAGTCCCATATCTGCAGTCAAAACAGTGGTGTAGAAATGCAGATGAGAATCAATTATCAAAAAATAACATTCCTAGAAATCGCAATGATTAAGAAGAAAGATCAATAAATTACCTTCTGTACATCCTCTCTAAGAACAGGCTCTAGATTTTCCAGTGGTGTCTACACAGAAAAAATGAACAACAATCAACAAAAAATAAATAAATAAAAATAAAATTGTTAAGATCGTGAAGCAAAAGGTTCTTGAACTGTGAAAAAAATTAAAAGTAATACTCCAACAAGTAAAAATATAATCTACCAAAAAACTATAAACACACCCTTGTTTTATCACGTATGACAAACATTAACGTTGTTTTACGTGGACTGAACAATCTCATCATGACCTGCAAAACATAGAAATGAAAAATTATTAAATAATAATTATAAAAGGCAGCACTATGACTCAAGTACAACCAAATTAAAAAGAATACCTGAAATACAGTTTTGAGGAGAGGCTTATTTGCAGCCTGTTCACGGCCAATATCGTGACACCACCTAAATCAAATTATATCAAAATTTCAGACTAGATACTGGGGTAAAGGAAATATTAAACAAAAAGTGTAGGAAAACACATGTTACAAGATAAAACAAGTATTAAAATGACAAAATAAAAACAACTCACATGTTTATTAGCACTATATCTGATACAGCAAGCGCAAAGAGGGCACTTTGCTTCTCAAATGCAGTATCATCCTATAAAAATGTGTCAAAACAACATCAAAATTAAGACGAAGGAATCTTCATCTACATGTATCAATTCCCCCAATAAGTCAGAGAAGCTTTCCTCACTAAAAGTAAAAACCCCTTTATTTATGATGAGTTCATCAAACTTGGAAGGGAATAATAACGTTCTTTTATATAAGAAAATATATTTGATCTCTACAAAAAAAAGCATGTGGAAACATTAAACTCAAAATATGGACAAACATTGTTGAGTGTTGTCTATAGACAATTGAACATAAATTACAAGAACATTCCAGAGGTTTACGAACTTCAGAGACTACAAAATCTTCATTGCTACTAAATCTGGTTCATCTAAATGGGTACTAAGTCTCCGATATGTCGGAGAAGCTATCCCCACTAAAAACCCTTTTATCTTTGATGAGTTAGTGAACTCAAAATATAGACAAACAATGTGAGGTCATTTCAAAAAAAATAAAGAAATAGAAGAAAGTGCAAGCAAATGAAACACATTAATAACCAAAAAATAGAGAAAACACACAACGGACCTCTCCTCGCTCTCTTCCATCAGTTCCTTCCAAATCCATTACAAGTGTACAAGGCTCAATGCCAGCGCATCTAGCCAACCATATACCTTTAGTTGTTTGAGACCTATAAAAGAAAAACAGATTAGTTTGCACTTTACAGTCACCAAGCCCAAGTAAACTAAAGACAGAAGGATAGTTTATTTTCTACAAACAAAGAAAGAAACAAGATCTAAGTAGACGACAGTAACTTACCTCCCTCTAAAAGCATCCATCTCTCTAAAGTTGGTTCCAAACAGATTATTTAGCAGCGTACTCTTTCCTATCATATTATATATAGAAAGAAAAATAAGAATAAGAAATTTCTCAAGACCATAAACCATTGGCCAATATATCAATCTGATACAAGACAATATAATGTTTGAAAATTAAATTGAAATTCATAAATACAGAGGCAGAGCGCAAACCTCTTTAAAAAATTAATTGAAATATCAGCAGGAAGCATGAACTAAACTATTGTTTTAACTTCTAATAAAACAAGCTTCGGAAAGCAGATTACTTACCACTACTTTGAGGGCCCATAATGGATACTACTGCATATGAAAGTCCACATTCCCCCAATTTCACATCTTTGATAAAGCTATCAATTCCATCAACGTTGAATAAACCGTCTCCATCTATAAGCTGAACAGAGCAACTTTCATCGCTCTTAGCTGCCAGAAGATGAATTTGTTTGCTTATTATTAGAACCTCATAATTTTAGAAATGACAAAAAGACGGAAAAATCAAGCATTTAAACCCCGCAAACTAAATTGTGGCGTTGTGATATCACGGAAAAATAAAGCTTCAAATAGTAACCCATTATAATAACGCTCTTGTCTAGCTTGACATGAGTTAACAATAATGCTCTCTGATATCCAGAAGAAAACAACCAATACTCACCCATGATCGCATCATATATGTGAATTGTGAAACATGGAACTTTCTTGTAAAATAGAATTTAAAAGTTAGTCCTAAACACAATCATTCAGCAATAACTGTGATCGTCAACACAGGCCAGAACACATCAAAATATTATATTCGAGACTCGAGAGAACTCGCAGGTTAGACACACCCGCGATCCATAAAACCCATAAATCCCATTAGCCACAGGCAAGATTATGAACTTGATCGGTTGATCATACAGAACAAGATTCTCATTCCAGAATCATCCTACACCCTTCGAGACGAAATAGTGAAAAGAATTCGCCGATCTAATACTACTCCAGAATAGCGTCATCATCCCTAACAGATGTGGAGCAAATCAATCGCGCCCAAATCAAGGCAACTCGGATCCTTTAATTAGCAGTAAACTACGATTAAAAGGTAATAGGTTATCAAACTATATCCAAACGTTACATCTCGCACCCAGCCGATTAAATACACTGAGAATGCTTCGACGTAACGCAAATCAAACAAAACGTACAAATTAAACTGAGGGAAATACAGATGAATCATCACCATGCAAGTTACATAGACTGGATGTAGATTAAAACAAAAAACGTACCCATTTGCAGGAAGGGGGAAGCTGATGCAGATTTGAAGCTGGAGAGAACCACAGAATGTGTGAGATCGATTGAAAACAGATAGAAGTAGACAGATCTCGGAAAGAAGAAGGAGCTCTAACCTTTTACGAACTCGGTGATGGATTGGAGATGGAGTTGATCTTCGAAAAGCAGGCTTGAGTGTGCCTCTGGTGTTCGGGTTCCGATTTCCACAATGCCGAAGGCCGAGATGTGCGGGCGATAAATATTTGAAGGGCGGAAATAGAATTTCCAGAGAATGGGAGGACTTTCCTTTCAATTAAAATAAAACGTTTATTGTTATTTTTTAAACATTTTTTCCGAGTTAAGTTTAAGATAAATAGAAAAGTAAAAGTTGGGGTACTTCTCAAATCATTATTTTATTTTATTCTTTTTGAAGATTGAAATCATAATTCTTAAATCTAAACTAGTACATAATTCTTAAATATATCACGTAAATATATAAAATATATGCATTAATTTTGTTTTAATTTATAATAAATGAAAAATGGAAAATCTAATCCATTAGTATTCTTAGTGAGAATTATGTATTAGTTAGAATGAAATTTGAGTACTCTTTAAAAATTATTAGTAGATATTTTTTAAAATTTGTGAGATAATAATGTTTTACATGAATATATAAAAAAAAAAAATCATAAATTTTAGTTTAATTTTGAAAGTCATCCATTTATAGAAAATCATTGGTTTGACTAGATTAAATCAGTTTTTACAATAAAATAAAATAAATAACATATATATATATATATATAATTATGAATTATAATATTATACTTTTTCACTTTGATGTCGCTTTATCATAAATTTTTTGTTGTTGTTTTTTGTTCTAAAAACAAACTAAATTCGAATAATTTTTCGATGTAAAAAAAAAGAAGGCGCTTAAATGTTTTATCTGGCAAATTTTTTTGGTAATTAATACAATTTATGATTATTCAACAATATTAATGTTAAAGCGAGCTCCGTAATTGATATGTAGCTTAATCAAAAAGCTCAAAATTTCATATTGTTAAAAATTCCTCCAAATTTCAAACTCGTTATTAATACGGTCAAATAAAAGTGGACTAGTTGTCCTTTTTTTACTCTCATAATTATTGTAAATACGGAAACGATGTAACTTTTTTCAGGAAAATAAATAATTTGCACAAACAAAATATTTTTAAGTGCATCCAACCTGAATCAAATCTATTATTTTCTCTTTTATTAAGTTGGTATAAATTAGATAATTTTGAATAGAGATGATCACTTACCATCTCATTCTCGTTTGTTTTTTATTTTTATCTACACAAAATTTACCGTAAAATAATGAGATGAATCGACTTAAATTCATGAGCTGGTGATTATTAAACAACGCTAATGAAGCGAAGGATTTGCTAATTAGATTTAGTAATACTTTTCTTAACGGCGGCTATGATTAAAGGGGGTA